>JAKWJA010001622.1:75000-78531 GCA_027704765.1 Solanum habrochaites | reverse complement strand
TATCTTCTATCTATCTATCATATCTATCTGAGCTATTATCTTATCTATCAATCTATCTATCTATCTATCTATCTATCTATCTATCTATCCTATCTATCTATCATCTATCTATCTATCTATCTATCTAGCTTCTATCTATTCTATCTACTCTATCTATCTAATCTATTATCGTCTATCTATCTATCTATCTATCTCGATCTATCTAATCTATCTATCCTCTCTATCTATCTATCTATCTTCTATCTATCTAGCCTACTATCTATTATTATCTGTCTATCTATTCTATCTATCTTCTAGCTATCTATCTAGCTATCTAGCTATCAGTCTACCTATCTATCTATAGGACAAAATTCTATCTATCTATCTATCTATCTATCTATCTATCTAATCTTCGATCTATCTATCTATCTAGCTATCTATCTATCTATCTATCTTATCTATCTATCTATCTACTATCTCTCTAAATCTATCTATCTATCTATCTATCTATCTTATCTATCTATCTTATCTATCTATCTTATCTATCTATCTATCTATCTATTTATTTCTTCTATCTATCTATCTATCTATCTATCCTACTATCTATCTACATCTATCTATCTAATCTATCTACTATCTCTCTATCTTATCTATCTATCGATCTCTATCTATCTATCTATCTATCTATCTATCTATCTATCTATCTATCTATCTATCTATCTATCTATAGTCTATCTATCTATCTATCTACTATCTATCTACTATCTATCTATCTATCTGATCTATCTATCTACTATCTTCTATCTATCTATCTTATCTATCTATCTATCTACTATCTATCTATCT
This sequence comes from Solanum habrochaites, assembly GCA_027704765.1. Taxonomy (NCBI): domain Eukaryota; kingdom Viridiplantae; phylum Streptophyta; class Magnoliopsida; order Solanales; family Solanaceae; genus Solanum; species Solanum habrochaites. The sequence continues at coordinate 77,706 of JAKWJA010001622.1, read as the reverse complement.
ATCTATCTATCTATCTATCTATCTATCTATCATCTATCTATCTATCTATCTATCATCTATCACTATCTTCTATCTATCTACTATCTATCATCTATCTATCTATCTATCTATCTATCTATCTATCATCTATCTCCTATCTATCCTATCTATCGATCTATCTATCTATCTACTATCTATCGATCATCTATCTATCGATCTATCTATCTATCTATCTATCTATATCTCTATCTATCTATCTATCCCTATCTATCTATCTTCTCTCTATCTATCTATCTATCTAATCATCTATCTAGCTATCTATCTATCTATCTATCTATCTAGCTATCTATCTATCTATCTATCTATCATTCGATCTATCTATCTATCTATCTATCTACTATCCCTATCTATCTATCTCATTATCTATCATCTTCTAATCTAATCTATCTATCTATCTATCTATCTATCTATCTATCTATCTATCTAATCTATCTATTCTATCTACTATCTATCTATCTATCTATCTAAGCTGATCTATCTAGCTATCTATATATCTAATCTATCTATTATCTATCTATCTATCTATCTAGCAGCTATCTATCTACTATCTATCTATCTAATCTATCTATCTTAGCTATCTATCTATCTATCTATCTAATCTATCTTCTATCTATCTATCTATCTATCAATCTATCTAATCTAGCTCACTCTATCTACTCTCTATCATCTAATCTATCTATCTATCTAGCTATCATCTATCTACTCTATCTATCTACTATCTATCTATTCTATCATCTATCTAATCTATCTATCTATCTATCTATCTATCTATCTATCTATCTATCTATCTATCTATCTATCTATCTATCTAATCTATCTCATCATCTATCTATCTATCTATCTATCTATCTATCTATCTAGTCTTATCATCTATCTATCTATCTATCTTCTATCTAGTCTTCTCTATTATCTATCTATCTATCTCTCTATTATCTATCTATCTACTATCTAATCTATCTATTCTATCTATCTATCTATCTACTATCTATCTATCTATCTATCTATCTATCTACTATCTATCTATCTATCTATCTATCTATCTATCCTATCTATCTATCTCTATCTAATTCTATCTACTACTATCTATCTGTATCTATCTATCTATCTATCGAATCTATCTATCTATCTATCTATCGATCTATCTATCTATCATCTATCTATCAATCTATCTATCTATCTATCTAGCCTATCTATCTATCTATCTATCTATCTATCTATCTATCTATCTATCTATCTATCTATCTATATCATCTATCTATCTATCTATCATCTATCTACTATCTATCTATCTATCTACTATCTATCTACTATCTATCTATCTATCTATCTTTTCTATCTATCGATCTATCTCTCTCTCTATCTATCTATCTATCTATCTATCTATCTATCTATCTTCTCGGATCTATCTATCTATCTATCTATCTATCTATCATATCTCTATCTACTATCTATCTATCTATGCTGATCTTAATCTAGCTATCTATCTTTTTTTCTATCTATCTATCTGATCTATCTATCTATCTATCTATCTATCTATCTATCTATCTTCTATCTATCATCTATCTATCTTTATCCTATCTTAATCTAGTATCTATCTATCTATCGATCTATCTACGTATCTATCTATCTTCTATCTATCTTCTATCTACTATCTAATCTATCTATCTATCTATCTATCATCTATCTATCATCTATCGATCTATCTAGCTAATCTATCTATCTGTCTATCTATCTATCATCTATCTTCTATCTATCTTCTATCTATCTATCTTCATATCTATCTATCTATCTATCTATCTATCTATCGATCTATCTATCTATCCTATCTATCTATCTACTATCTATCTATCTCTATCTATCTATTCTATCTATCTATCTATCTTCTATTCTATCTATCTATCTATCTATCTATCTAATCTATCTATCTTATCATCTATCTATCTAATCTATCTATCTATCTATCTTCTATCTATTCTATCTATCTATCTAATCTATCTATCATCTCTCTATCTAATCTATCTATCTATCTATCTATCTATCTATCTATCTATCTATCTTCTAATCTAATCTATCCCCTATATCTATCTAATCTATCTATTCTATCATCTATCCTATCATCTATCTATCTTCTATCTATCTATCTAATCTACTTCTATCTATCTATCTATCTATTATCTATCTACTTCTCTCTATCTATCTATCTATCTATCTATTCTATCTATCTAGTTATCTATCTTCTCATCTATCTATCTATCTATCCAATCTATCTATCTAACTCTATCTTCTATCATCTATCTATCTATCTATCTATCTATCTATCTATCTACTATCTGATCTATCTATCTATCTATCTATCTATCTATCTTATCTATCCTATCTTCTATCTATCTATTGTGGTCTATCTATCTATCTATCTATCTATCTATCTATGGTTCTATCTACTATCTCTATCTATATCTATCTATTATCTATCTATCTATCTATCTATGCATCTTATCTATCGATCTGAGCTATCTATCTACTATTATCATCTATCTATCTATTACTATCTCTCTAGCTATCTATCCTTCATCTATCTTATCTATCTATCTATCTATCTATCTCTCTATCGATCTATCTATCTATCTCTATCTATCTATCTATCTATCTATCTATCTATCTATCTAT
>JAKWJA010001622.1:0-70000 GCA_027704765.1 Solanum habrochaites | reverse complement strand
GAACCATGAACACATCTAGATTAAAAGGATACAACATTTTAAAAAGAAAAAAATCAACACCCATTTCTTGCTCTTTTTCATGCGATAGCGTGCAACTCTATGAAAGTTTCCTTCTAAATTGTTCTTGCATATAAATTTTAAGATCATGCCTCCATGAATAGATTATCGAGGTTTTCCAACATGGAGATATCTTCATCTACAAGATTAAGGGGTACCCAATGCACCAAGTAATGCAACCCCCTTATGAGGGTCACATTATTGAGTCTAATTGCTCTCTAGTTGTGAGTCCAAGTTTTAACCAATCAAGCCTATTTAAAAGAAGTTGTTGGTAGTACGTACGTATAGCATCCGTGAGTTCTTGAGAAGGAATCCTAAAGAATTTCACATGGTCAAATGTGATTGAGGATCCGGAGAACTTTGTAGATGAATTACAAAAGATGTTTGAAGTTATCCATTTCATAGATTATGAATGAGTATATTTTAGCTTTATACGACCGCAAATATGTCTCTAGGATTTGGTACTACCAATGGAAGAAGAGCAAGGATAAAGGGGTACAAAGTGTGAGCTGGATTCTCCTCGAAAGTTCCTTTATGGGGCATTTCACTCCCCACGAGCTGTGAAAGTCAAAGGTAAGAGAAAGTGTTACTCTTAAATAGAAGTCCCTGAATGTGCATGAGTTCAAACTCAAGTTCAATTAATTCTTCATAATCCATCATCAAGTAAGCCAATTGTGATAAGAATCACCTAGATTCGTGTCATGATGGCTCCAATGATTGCTTCAATCATTGTAAGACAAGTAAATTTGTGAGAGAGTGTCCTAGTAAAAGCAATGTAATGTTAATGAGGGCAATGAAGCCCGATCTTTTTCATCCGCTCAGTAAGTAGGTCTGCTCCAAGAGGATCTACTTGAGGAACAGAAAGAGGAGAAAACTAGATGTATGCTATCAGTAGCCGCAAAGAGTGGGATAATTCACCAATTTTGTCACTGGCATGATCAAAGTATTTACTTTTTATTTATATGCATTACTTGATCTAGGTGCGACTTTATCTTTTGTTACTCCATACATAGCTATGAAGTTTTATATTCTTCCCGAATGACAATTTGAGTCCTTTAATATTTCCAACATCTGGTATTCTATTTCAGTTATATAGAGTTTTGTCATGTTTTACCATCTTTTCATTATAACAGCCACACTAGAACTTGCTTAATCGATTTAAGAATCTGGTGGATTTTTAGATTTATTCACGGTATGTACTTACTTCATGACACTTTGAATGCCTCACTTGAAATCTAGAACTCGTGTCGTCATTTCTTGTTGCCTAGTAAGCCAAGGTTAACGAGTCAGGATTAGTTTACAAAAAGACTAGGGTCGTTTTATTTTATATCTTAGACGAAATACTCTCAAACATGTGCATATATTAACTTAGTTTAGGTCTGATCTAGTATTGAGACAACCAATTTCACTCATTCCGTTATGAGTGAGCTTTGCCAGAGGTCTTTTGAATATCTTTCGTAGAGTCCCTCCTAGAGCGAAATTGACAATGGGTGTAAATATTTTTTCTTTATTATATATCGACCTATATCCATTCTTCCATCTATAATAGCTCTAATGAGTTTAAAGAGTTTGTGAACCTAGAAATTGACAAGATTTCTTTTCTAATGGTTTTATTGAACCTCGTGTCTCCCCTTAGGGTGCTCTCTACTACTCTTATTTATAAAGGAAGAGGAGGAGTCATTACGATATGTGTATCGATTTTACTAGTTTTAACAACGGGTCTTCCATAAATAATAAGTAGATCCTCTTTCCCAATCGATGATAATTTTTATCATCTTTCAGGGGCCCACTGGTTTTCTGATATAAACCACAATTTGGCTGTCATCCGTCGAGTATAATAGAAAGGTAACATCCCAAATATAAAATTAAAGGACCCGTTATGGTCATTAAATAGTACTCTGATTATGTATTCTAGGTTTGACAATGCTCCTTCAACATCATTGTGGACCTTTATGAAGAGTAGTCTAAACCCCTAATTTAAAATAGTTGTGATATTTTTTTATTTCATGGCCTCTAATTTTATAGTTCGAGGCGTGATGGTGAGTCAAACAAATCATCACATAAGGGTTCATCCAAACTCTCAAGGATATATTGTATGGTCAAATTTTCCAAGTGTGAGTTTTGTCTTAAGTTTGTTTGTTGGCAAATTCATTAGGCCACATTATATAATTGGTCAAAGATTTTTAAGCTAAACACTCGAAAAAGATTAAAGCAGAGTAGTCAATACAGCATGTAATCACCTTTACATACAACTAATAAAAAAGTTTGCTTTTCGTCTTGGGATTGACTGTTATTATATAAGGGTTTTTTGTCAAAATTCAAGGGGTTTTGTTAATCAACGGTTACTTGATGTACCATGGTTTTTAAACGGGTACTTTCTAAATGCTTTTTTCTTAAGTTTGTGTGTGTCTGGCCTTTTTGGTCGATAATTTGATGGTTGGTTGATCTGTGTTTTGCAGGAAAGTCATCCATCACAGAATACAGAAGATTGATGTAGTAAGAGGTGACCCACGAGCCATCTCTACCCCGTAAGTGTAATCGACGTAGCCGTGATGTTGGGTACCTCATTGGATCAGAGAAGATTCAACTGGATAAAGGCTTAACAAGATGCTAAGTTATGGACCACCAGAGGGACAGTTGACCGGTCCTGTCGCTGGACCCCGTGAAAATCCACCGTGGACGTAATGGTGTCGTGGATTAGCCGCATTTCTAGACACCTTTCCCTTTCCTTATTCATTTCAAACACCATTTTAATTTACGACTTTGTTATTATAAATCTGGGTTAATAAAAAACCAACCCTCATTTTTGGGGTTAGACTTTTTGTTATTTTTCGTACTCTTGTTATTGGAAGAAATAAACCATGAACTTACTTTAACAATTTGAAGAAAAACCCAGAAACTTTACCTGAAATTGCAAGATAATCCTTGAAACCAAATCCAGAAAATGAATTATTGCCAAAATTTTCAAAAATCAATTTCCAACACAATGTAGGAACAATACAAACAATGTCTAACCTCAAAAATGAGGTTTTAACGCCTATTTATAGAAAAAATTATCCTAAATTAAAAGGAATGTACAATAATGAAAGTTTTCCAAAAAATTTGCATGTAATCGACCCTCCAAGAAAGACGGAACAATCGATGGGAAGATGGTTTTGTTTTGCCGATGCTTTCTTCAGTCCAGGCACATAGAAATAATTTTTTTTTTTTTCCTGGTTGGATGGCATAATCACTGAATAAATTGATGGACCATCAACATGGTCCATCGACGCTCTCCGTTTCTCCATCTTTTGAATATGTCCAACATGGGGTACTGGGACTATCTCTGATCACATCGACGAATCAATAGAACGGTCCATCGATCAACCAATGGACCATCCACTCCGTAGTCCCACACTTTGTCACATTTCCCCATGTTTTGTCCATTTATCTAAACTGCAATCGACGGTTACCACCTACGGATCATCGATTGAATATTGGACCGTCGATGGCCTTCGTAGGTCGCTTCATGTTAAAATAACTACAAAAAGGATCTAGACATAGAAAATTCTTAAGTTAAAAGTAATAAAAGCATAGTGAAATAACAGTATATAATGTATCATGAAGTATGCACAATCAGATATAGCCTTCCATTAATTATGTTAGTCGGTTTCACAAGTGTTCCCAATTGAAATCATTCGATGAAAATAAAGTTTTTTTGGAGTATTTAAGAGTGTTTTAAAACTATGTCTTTTGGCAATTATAAATATACCCTCAGTATTGAAGGATATAAGGATGCAAATTTGAATCAACCAGAACAATGAAGAAAAAGCAATGGAGTGCATATACTTTACTCCTTTGTACACGACAGTCCTTTTGTAAATATTTCGAAAAGAGTCCCTACTACCGTCTACTCTACAATTTTCTTTGAGCGAGCGTGCTCTAGTCAAGTTGGTGAATGTGGAAAAGACTGAGACATTTCTTGATAGATATTCTTATTTTTTTGTTCCAAACCATTGACATTAGTATGGCTATAGTCAAGATGCAAAAGGTTGGGTATGTAGCAGAATTAAACGCGAAGAGTCTTGTCATGTAGGATAAACTCAATACATGATAACCGTTGAAACTACACTTCTAAGTGATTATCAAATTGACTATGAAATTCAAGGGATAGAGTCCAGATCCCTCTTACAAAACGGCCCTTCTAACTATCGAGAATTTCAAGGATCATCTAAGGGAAAAATTTATGGATTGTCCATGTTATCATAGTGGTAACTACTCTATCTAGAAGAGTGCGAGCCCAAGAGCTATATTTACGGATAACGTTGTGAATAAAACGTTCACATTTCAACCAACTCAATTAATTCTCATGATAAAGACAGTGCTTAGGAGCAAGGATAAAATATTAAGGCTTGTTAATGAGTTATTAAATCTTAATGGTTTTATTTCTTTTCTATGTTTGTGATAGTTGACCTAATAGTGTATTTACGCGATAACACAGTTAAAAATCACCTATAAGGGTGTGAAGTGTAAGACACTCCGAATAAGATGATTGTCAAAATACCATCTCTTTATACACTCATGGATGAAACAAACACAATCAAATGAACCATAAATAGTAAAAGGTTAATTGTGTGACATATGGTTGTCTAGGTATGCATCAATGTTCGACATTTTGAAGATAACACATGCACTAATTGATCGACTATATTCGACATATGTTCACCATGGAATATCTAAGGGGAAACCTACTTATCCAGATGCAATTAATTCTTGCTTGTAAAGTACACATACATGTCCGTTTCTTTATCTTGGAGTCATTCCCATTCATGTGGGGGATTGTTGCCTCTTAAAACGTGTAAATGGAAAATGAAGAATTATGACAGTTATGAAGAGTTGCAAATTTTATGAATGGTTGCGACTTTTATGAAAAGTTTTTGACTTTTATGGAAAGCTGTAACTTTTATGAAAGGTGACGACCTTTCTGAAAGAGTGTGACTTTTCAAAATGTTTGAGACATTTCGGTAAGGCACAATAAGAATTTTTCTGCACTACCCTTTGTTTTTTTAATAAATTAAGGGATTCCATCTAATTTTAAAGATAAAATTTCTTGACTTCTTCTTCTACTACTAAATCTAGTATTCAATTTGTACTTTACTATCATTGAGAGGCTCGTTGACACTAGCATTTTGGGTATCAATAAACTAGTGATTGAGATCATTCTATCTTGGGAAAAATTATTCCAAGCAAAAACCCGGATAATTTCCTTAAGGGTATAACTCGCATTCATTAGACTTGATCTTCTTTTTATTTTTCCAGATTCTTGTATGTGTCATAGATTTTAGATTTGTGAATTAATTTATGTTCTTCTATTCTTTTGTTAATAATTGTTTCATTAAAATTTGGTAACTTCGTGTTTTTGCAAAGTTTGTTTGAATTAGTAAGATTCTATAAATACAAATTAACAATAATTCTACTTTAAGAAAAATATTTCATCATTTATTCTGTTTCGACTTCGAGATTCTCTACTTTTTTTTATTTTCTAGTTGTTGAAATGTTTCTTATTTTTTTTGTCTTCAAATTTCTTCAAAAATGTTTCTAAGTTGTTAGAATAAAGATGAACCACAAACTGGTTCATAATGTAGTAGAGATACCTATATGTACAAAATACTTAATTTTTTTCAAGATACAACAAACATTTTTGCCTACTGTTCCTTGAGGCTCCTCTTCTATGAGCATTAATAATACCAAATATTCTAACTTTTCACTGATAATAGTTATACCTCCATTTTGGCCAACCAATGCTCATATAATGTCAATGAGTTCACATTTCAGCCACTATTCTTATACTTGAATGAAAAGTAAGGCTCGTACAATGAGAAATTTTGGGGATAAGTTCACACATAAACAAGGACGATCGAAAGTTTGAAATAGAAAGATTTTGCTAGATTTTGAATTGGAAAATCCTTTTTTTTCAAAAATTAGAAGCCTAATTTATTATTTCCGCTCTATTATCAGTTATTTCTTATGCTTATAGAAAGTACACTAACAGATTTAAAAAAAAAATAGAACTACCAGCTTGCGTACGTGATACTCTCCAAATGTTTAATTATTAATGTATTTTGATTAATTTTTAGAACTGATCTGTTATTATTTCATAATTATAACTTCCAAAGCTAGTGAAGAACACCCGACTACTAGACGATCATCATCAAGTATCTTCTAGATATTAGAGTATATATATTCATTAATATAGAAATGCAATAATTAGAGATGACCTCTCCATCTTTATTTGAGCACCTCTCCCTTGTTCCTCGGGGATAATAATCAACAAGTGTAGGTACAACTTTACTGTACTAATTTCTCCTGGCTTAGATGTACTTGTTCTTCTTAGGTAGTTAAGGGTATTATTCTGATAGGGAACTCTTCAATAGAGTTTATCAATATCTGGGCTAATTTGTTTATCCCCATATATCTGAATGATCGGTCTCAATAGATGGGAAAAGCTGATAGTAGAGAGAAAATCATCCATTCTTTCTCTATATTTGTTTGAACAAAATGTTTATCCAATTTCACGCATCAATAATAAATGTCATTTCCTGTTCAAACATTTCAATTTTCCCATTAAATTTATGTGTGCCCTTGTTTCTCCAATTATTTTCATTCTACCAACGAATTTCCATTAATAAAGACTAGAGCAGTTTCAGAATCGATTATACGAATAATACAATCATTATTTGAGGATTGATGTGTACTTAAACAACATGGCATGTTATAATATTTTAATACTACTCTATTTTATTTATAGAAGAGGCTAAAGGACAGTTTGGTTTGTTTTTTTGCAATGATTTTGTTATCATGCAAAATATAATGATATTTGGATAGATATACGTATTCACTACACGCTTCAAAGTTTTACTATTTTCTTCATCAATATAAACGGCCGACACCATAATACTCTAAGATTAGGAAAGTAAACGATAAAATTAATATATTATGCTTTCTTTAAAATGTACTATAACAAGCATGCGATCTACTCTAAAAATCATAGTCTTAAAAACCAGACCCTTTTTAATTAATAATGAATTTCAACTATGAAACCTAATATCCAAATTCAAGTAGCAAACCAATAAAAATTCAACAATCTTTTACACCACCAGCATTTGAGAAATATAAAGTAGGCAGATAATTCATAATGTTTCAGGTTGCCATAATGGAGGCCACCTACAAGATTAGAGTTTGACTCCATAGACTGTTAGCAGTTTGTGTCGGTCACCTCAACTACTCTAGAAATTTTAAGAAAAAGGCGGTAACCATGGTCAAACCTACGGACCTTATATCCTACTAAGGTCCATGGACAAGGGTCCATGTATCATGAATCTCAACCCTAGTGTTTGGAGACAATTGACACTTAACTAGATGGACAACTAGTTGACATAAAGTCCGTCGTTAGTCCTATAAGAAATTAAGTGAGGTCATTTTGGTCTTTTCCCTATGCATTAGACATCTAAAATATGTCGTATGACCCCTAAACTGTGTTGTTTTTATTAGTTTAAGCCTATTAACCTTGTAAGCATAAAAAAAACCTTTATTTCACCAAAATTCTCCACGATATAATAGAAAAATAGGAGCAAAAGGTTAGCGCTTTCTTCAAGAACAAAACAGGTTTTCTTCAATTTCAGCACAACAATCTAAAGATTGTTCTCCACGACAATGTCACGGGGTATGTGGGATTTTTACTATTGGATTCCGTGTATCCACTAGGTCCCTAAAATTCAGTCAGCTTCATATTTTATATCTTCCTTAGACCTAGCGTTCCAAAACCTTTCAATATGTTGTTATTGATGCCTAAACAAAATTCTGTTATTTTATGGTATCAATGCTTAGTTCTTTGCATACCTCACAAGCATTCTTAAGTGTAAGATTCTCTTAGTTCATACCACACATGTAGATTGGTTAAATATTAATATAATGTTTGAAAACAAAAAAGTTATTCGAGTCAAATTATTAGTTATGTAATGGTTACATTCATATCCATATAAGTAGTTTGAGCTATTCATCTTATCTTTTCAGGCATGTGTGTTCAATACACTTTTCAGTTGGCATTTGGCTTGCACTGAATAGTTTAGGGTTCCAGCGATACCTTCTATTCCTAAAAATGATGTTCTCCTATAGTTCAGTCCCCTCTATGGAATTATTTTATTGATCCGTATCTGTCTTTAACCCCACGTATATCAGTCCATTCAATGTGATGTATACTCGACCCACGGGTAGCTCCCACTGGGGTTATTCGGTATTCTAATAGGATCCATAGTAAATTGTAGAGCTTTGACCAGTTATCATTTATTTGATATCCAGCCAACATTTTGTGCTTTGTTATTGCATTCATTTTATTTCTTTCTCATATATTTGCACTATTTCCGTCATGTTAAGATATTTGTTCCCCAATATCATTTGTTCATCATCGGTTTTGTTTATTTATTTATAACCACTATCCCTGCTTCTCAGTACCTCAAAGTCTTACATATACTCTACACCACTCTTTTCACAATAGGTTTCAGGTCATCACTTTAGATCACGCTAGATCAATCCCCTATATTGAAGCATCTTCAATAGTTATTCCTTATCTTCGAGAAAAAAATGGGGGGGTGACATGTTTTTTCAGTTATTCTTTTCATTAAGTTTAATTTTTGCTAGATTTAGGAAGGGGCATGTCCCAGGTACTCTTGTTTGTTAGAGGTTTTTCAAACATTGTTTAGATTCAACTTTAGTTTTTGAGTGATTTTTCATTATCACTAAACACATAAAATTTTTAGATATATTATGACCAGTATTCGGTTTCCCTATATTTAGTTTATCTTTTGTTTTAGCTTTTGTATTGTTCATATTTGGTTTAAATAATAATAGTATGCTATAAATATTTCGATTCATTGTTTTGCTTGGGGTCACTCGTGATCCTATGTCTAGTGTTTATGCCTCGAGAGTAGCCTCAGGTTGTGAGAAAAATTGTATTAGATCATTAGTTTTAAGATTCCTTGGATGTTTGAAATCTACACCAAGTAGAGTTTCTTCCCATGGCATGAAGTGCACAACATCCAATGACAGTGAGGCTATGAAGTGTTTAAGAAAACTTCACCTTATTGCTAATCTTATCATGTTTAAGGTATGATCAAGTTTCTTGCTTCTAATCCATATTTATGTGTTTCACACAATGCTAACAAAGTTCCTCCAGTCCTGACCATGACGTTTTGAATGAACAGTTGTGTAATGCGATTCAACTTTTCTTGAGTGTTAGACACGAAGACAAACACAGTTTTCCACTTGATAATAATAGAAATGGTTGATCGGTGGCATCTAGTGTTCGAGATTTAATTAGGATTAATCTGCATGAATTCTTAGGGTCACAATTTATTGAGGACCCGTAAAACTTAATTGATGAGGTTAAGAAAATATTTGGACTTATGCAAGTGACTCCTAATGATAACATAAAGTCGGTATCCTACCATCTTAACGATGTAGCTCACATTTTGTACATTCAATGGAAAGAAAATAGGAGTGTGGCTACAACTCTGGTATCTTGGTAGCATTTCACTGAAGATTTTACGGACATGTTATTTCCAAGAGAGCTGTGGGAGTCTAAGGAACAAGAGTGTATGAATTTGAGTCAAGTTTCAATGTTAGTTTAAGATTATGAACTTTAGTTAACGCAATTATCCAGCTAGGTTCCAAACATGACTAATGATCTAAGGGAACAAATGAGTAAGTTTCTATTTTTAACGTCCGACTTGTCATATAAGTGAATAAGTGTTTGTTTTTTAGAAGATAGGAATGCTCTAGGCTCATGAGAGCATGCTCATAGGCGAGGCAGATCAGCGTGGGGAAATGGCTAAAGAATCACGAAGCTCGTGTAACACTTCGAAATTCTAAAACGTTTTCTATCGAGTAACATGGTTTGAAAAGGTTTCGACCTGTTTTTAGGTCAATGCAATGATATATAAGTCATTTGAAAGTTCAGGAAATCAAATTCAAGGACTCCTGACATCCAGAAACTAGTTCATGAGGTCTATCATGCCTTATCTTATTTGACTATGTTTTAGGAGCCGAAAATTGTTGAATTTTTGTGGAAAGGTGTCTAACACATATCAGAGTGGAGTCGTAGTCTATAATTTTGGGAACGACTCCCCAAGGACAAACCAAGGGCCCTTGAGGAGGACCCTTGCATTCTGGGTTCAAAATATGCACAAGGTAGTGTCCACCAACGAATGCAACCAACTATCCATTATACAATCAACGGGGCGTGGATTGCTTCCGTGGAGGGATGTTTTGACATGTTTCAGAAAAAAATGATGAGTGTGCATAAGGGAAGTGAATAGTTCCCATCGTTTGACAAAGGACCATTTGTCGTGGTCTCGTCTGTCAAGGGACTGTTTTGCTGCATGTGTTTCAGTTGGTTAAATTAATTAATTAGGTGGTTAGTTAATTAATTAGGAGTTTAGGGATGTCTAATTAAGTTTGTTAATGACCTATATAAAGACCCTAAATGAATTAAACTAATCTAAGCCCTCATAATTCCCAAACCCAAACTCTCTTCCTTTTCTCTCCTTTCTCTCTTCCAAGTTGAAGAACACCATAGAAGACAAAGTCAAGGTGGGTTCTAGGATGCAGTCACCAAAATATTCTCCATCAATTTTCATAAAACAATAAGGTATGAGATTCTTTTCACGTTTGGTACTTATTTCCCCAAATGGCTCAATCGAATTAATTTCAAGAGTATGAAATTCTAGTGGGTCTTTTTTAATCTCAAAATTGATATTTTAAATTGGTTTTTTATTATTTATTTTGGATATTATGATAATATTAACATGTATTATAATTCTATTATGTTATTTCCTGATGGATTTGTCTAGATTGTAGAAGATGACCTATTCCCCTTAACCTTAGGTTGTGATCTTGATATGAATTGTGTAGTGTTGGATCAATTTACTTGGTTATTGGTTGAATTACTACCCCATGATGTTATTGTGTTCAATTATGAATAGATTAATATGAATTGTAGTCCTATCATATTAGTTCTTGAGTAAGTGATCTACGTTATGAAGCTTATTATGGATTTGACCAAAGTCTTTGTCTAAAAGCTTATGCCTGTGATGGATTATATTTAGTGATTTCAAATTGTATTTGTTAGCTGTTGGTTATTGTTGTGTTATGATATACCCCTTATTGGGTTTCAGTTAAGGGTTTGATGTAAACCTTGATGTGGATTATGAAGAGTCATTAAGTCGTGTGATCTCAACATTTACTTCATTATAGTTAATTGTGATTAAGTGGATTGATTTTTTTATTCAAGAAACCATTATAGACATAATGTTAGTACGATGTTAATTGAAATTTCTTGACTATGGTTTATGATTTGTTCGCTAAAGGTAAATTTTATAAGGAAGTGATACCTTACCATGTGCCTTATATAAATGTTGGCTATGTAAATGTGCTAACCTCACTTCTATGGTTCATTAAAGGACAATACTCATCATTCTTGTTTACCTATGTGATTATGATTATACATGGTGAGACCGTATGACCGCTATTAATATAAGAATAATGAAATGTTTTAAAAGACCTAAACAGGGACTTTAGCGTAGCAACCGAGTGACTAAGTGAGGAGTGTCCTCTTCCACATAGGGAAGTGTAGATCACAAATGTACTATTGAATTTGATGACTTCAATTGCATGTAGTATCAAATGAGGGTCCTAATTGGTATCTCCAGTTCTTGAACTATGTTTGCCCCATAAAATACTAGCTAGTGGATCCGCATAGTTTGCTAGGTTAATTTTTGGTTATATCTTCACCCTAGTTTTGAACTTGGTGTCAATATTGGGTTGTGATTTGATTAAATTGACTTGATTATTGAGTAAATCACTATATATGAGTTGATACACTAATCATGAATCAAATTAGGATAATTTGTAGTCTTCTGATTCGAATCTTGGAAGTGAGTCTAGGTTATGGAAATTGCCAAAGTAACTTATTTTAGCATTGATTTAGGCTTCATATGGTGCGGTAACTCTCTAGTATTGTTATAATGTAGATTGCAAATTATGATGTTAAACACTAAATAGATTGAATTGATGGGTTGATGGTAGGCCTACATTATGAACTAAAAAAGACTTGTAATCTTAGAGCTCTATCTTTACTATAATTTGTGATTATGTTGGTTAAGTCCTGATTTTATATTGCGTAGGCCTTTTATTAGGATTGATAGGTTGTATGATTATTGATTGAAATTCTTGACTATGTTGTGAGGTGATAAGGTGTATTGTTTAAAGATGGTAAATGGACTATCAATGTGCGTTATTATGCTATGAAATACTAATTGTTAAACCTCCTATATGAATTGTAATGAAGGACTTGGTGACTCATACAAATTCGTATGATCTATTGATGATTAATGATTATACAAGGGGTAACCTATGACCTAAATTAACCGATGATTGATACTAAGGCTTAAAGACATTCAATTAAAGGACTTACCTTAGCACAGAGTGAACTTTGACATAGATGTGATGACTTTCCCGAAAGAGGCAGATTCGCCCTATAGTTCACATGAGATGTTGACTTCCCGGAAGAGTAATACTCATGTTATAGAATCACATTAGAGACCCAATTACTTACGTGTATGAAGAGAGAATATACTTCTCTCTTAAGTTCTTGAACTATGTTTCACATAGGAGCCTGCTGTGATCCACCTAGAAATCTATGTTTTGTTTTGGGTTTACTTTTGCCGATAGAACCACCTTCCATTGCGGTAACGGGTTTACAACCCGATTCCTCACGTTCTCACGTGGTCTATGTTGGTGAAGGCAAGTTTTTCGTCTAAATTAAAATCACAATAAGATGAACTACTAAGTGACTTTGGAGTTTTGACTTAGCCTAGGTAGGGGTATAATACCTCCTATGTCCTGGCACGAGTTTTTCCTTAATCAAAGCTTTGAAAGTATAAATGATGTAATTCATATTGATAATGTATGCAAAGATGATGTATATGACTTTACATATAAATGATATGTGTATGTAGAGGTCTATGTAAATCTCCAAGAAGAAGTAATAAAAGTTATGAATTTTCTACTAAATTCAACTTATGAGTGTGACAATGTAAACTAAGAGGTAGTCCAAGTCTTTAAAGGCGTAGACGTCGGTTACCTCTAGGGGGTAAACCCGGATGTACACTTGGCCGAAGATTATGCATGAGTCTTCTTAGATGATATTGTATGTCGCCGGATGGTATTCCGTTTATCCATTATCATATGGTTGAAAATAACATTCTATTAGTTTTGGAGGTCATTCAAAAAGGGTTTTCATTCCCAAATGGATGGTCAAGCGGAGCCCACTATTCAAACCCTTGACGATACGCTTAGAGCTTGTATTATTGACTTCAAGGGAAATTGGGATAGACATTTGCCTTTGGTTGAGTTTTCCTACAACAATAGTTATCATTCATCAATATATATAACTCCTTTTCAGGCCTTGTATGATAGGAGATGTAAGTCTCCAATTGAATGGTTTGAAGTGGGTCAATCTTCACTTTTGGGTCCCAATTTTATTTTTAAGACTTTAGAGAAAGTTTAGATAATAATAAATCGGTTGAAGACAACCTATGGCTGGCAAAGTTCTTTTGCCGACTATAGGAGAAGAGACCTAGAGTTCGAAGAAGGTGATAAAGTGTATCTAAAAACTTTACCCATGAGGGGAGTAGTGAGATTTGGAAAGAAAGGGAAGTTGATTCCTCGTGAAACGCGCCTTTATGAAATGTTTCAAAGGGTTGGAAAGGTTGGATACGAGTTGAAATCTCTGAACTATCTTTGGTTCATCCGTTTTTCTATGTATACATGCTTAAGAAGTGGATTGGTGATCCCGAGTCCATACTTCCAATTGAGGATCTAGGTGTGGATGATAAATGTCTTATGAGGAGGTTCTGGTTGAAATCCGATAGACAAGGGGAGAGGTTGAGGAACAAGGAGGTGGCTTCTGTAATGGTGTTATGAAAGAATCATCTAGTTGAGTGAGCAACATAGGAGGGTGAGGTAGACATGAAGTCATGTTATCCTCATCTCTTTTATAATTAAGGGTAATTATTCCTATTAATAATGAAAATAATGAGTTAATTTGACTTTGACATATTTTGCAAAGGTATGCATTATAAATTATAAAAGGTTTATGTCAAAATGATCTATCATGGAAAATTGCTCTTTTCATTGAATTGCACTTTTTTGTGTATTTGATATGTTGTTGACTTCATAATGTGATATTGAGCATGTTGGTATGTTGAGAACAAAATTTTGGCATAACTGACTCTTTCATGATATGTTGAGCCCATGTACTTGTTGTGAGAAGGAAATTCCTTCACGTTGTGATTTTGAGCTCCTATGTGTTAAAGTTTATGTTATGAATCATTTATGTAAATGCCTTGATTTTGTGTTTAATTGAGTGGTGTAACACTCCTTGAGTTGTAACTCATGATTAATAATGATGTTGTATATTTTTTGTCTGGCTGCTAGTCTTGAGTCTATCCTTTCCCTTTTAATAGATTAGTGTCATTTGTGGACGAATGTTCCTAAAGGGGGGGGGGGTGGATAATATAACACTCTGAAAAGTCAAGGCCTAACCTAGATCCTAACATTATTTTCTAAAGGTTAGATACTATTTTAAGACCTAAAATAATATTTATGAGTAATCCAGAAGTTTTGGAACAAAGACGTCAAAAATTCGACATAAACGTCGAAACTATATAATTTACTTGTTGCGTCGCGATGTTTCTGTGGAAGATTTGGAGGATTAAATTAGTTCTTATAACATGTAAAAAGACTATTCTGGGGCTGATTTTGGTATAGGAGGATCTAAAAACTTCCAATAAACGATGCCCACAGGACAACCCGAAAGATACTTGTTGAGGACCCCAACATGGTGGGCGCAACCCTCGTGAGTTAGATTATGGGTGGGTTTCTGCGCAAGGCTCAAATCCCCTACGGACCCTACTTCCTCATTCACTTTTTCAAAATAACAATGGAAAATTAGCCTCGGTGATGTGGACCATTCCAAATTCAAGTAAAATTCATATGTATTATTTTTGCATTTTTGACCTCTTCCCATAAAAATGCCAATTTAAGTGAATGCTGTTTTTGGTACTTTAGGGGGTTTCCTATTATTGATTTAGGAATAAAGTTTTAACATTTTAAAAAACATCAACCACTAAATTCCCAAAATAAAACCCAAAAGCTCTCACATACTCTTTCTGATTTTTCTCTCGCGCCCACTTCGTCCATCGGATAAGGACAAAGCTTGAAGAAGAAGTCTTCAATTTCTCTAGGATTCAATCAATTTTCATGGTTTAATCTATCATTAAGGTATGGTTTATAAACTCTTGGGTTTCCTATTCCCCAGAGAGTCCGACAAAGTTGATTTTGTTCAAAATTAACCCAATTTTCATAAGGTTTTCCTACTCTAATGGTTTTTCTTCTAAACTCAAGTTGATGGTATATTGTGATTGCCTTTGACTATTTAAGTGTAAATTGTTTGTTAATTGATGTTAATTGATGAGATTTCATATAGATCACGTCCCTTTCCCCAAATTTCGTATATCTTGTGATACTGGTTATAAATTGATGGGAATTAATGAATGCATTGATTGTTAGACTTGTTTTATCTAATATAATTCATCTATGGACTGCCTAGCTTAATGTATTGTTGGGATTTAATCTATTTCTTGAAAAAATCATGATAACCCTATTCCTACCCATAGTGTTTATTAATTGAAGTTAATTGGGACATGTGAGTGATGCAATGTATCCTCGTTCTTTTTGATTTACTATTTGATTGATGTGTGCTACACCTATGATTGGATATAATTTCTTAGATGATGATAAGACCCGTGATGATGCCTTTTGAGGGAGATTTTGGGTAAGTCTTCATGTGATCCTCACCTTAATTCAAATGATGATGTTTTTGGATTGATTATAGAATTCATTGAAAGTTTTCTTTTGAATAGCTTGAGTAGGTGTTGGTATGCTGGTGTGAATTGAACTATTTTGATTATGGTGATGTTGAGATTTGCTTAAATGTATGATATAAGTCTGGTCCATGTAAATACAATGTGTCTTTGCATGATATGGTCATGTTATAATGCTAATCTCCCATATGAGGGTTGTATGAAAGGGTTCTAATGTTATTCCTATTGAATAATCCACTATGGCTTATAAAAAATGAGTTTCTTCATCCCATGAACTACACTAAATTATGGTTTTTATTAATGAAGACATTCAAAAAGGTACTCGAACTTAGCACAGAGTGAACAGTAGGAGGAGTGTCCCTTCCTATCAGGTGGTAGGTAATACTTGTTCATTGTTTACTCATGAGATGGGAGACGATAATGCACGTGACAAAGAAGAGTCCCACTACATCTCCTATTTTCTTGAACTATGGTTTTTATTCCCCCATATTACTAACTAGCTCGTTGATCCACCATAAGGCTAATGTTCATAGTTTTTGAACTACCTTTGCCAGTTGTCCCACGCATTTCTTTCGGTGTAGGGTTTCAATTACATCGGACTCCACAGTAGCGTATGTGGCTCTATGTCAAATTAATCCACATGTTCCTCAAATTATAGATAAAGTAAATCAAGTAACCACTACCTAGGGAGGCTTTAAGAGGTTTTACTTGCCTATTAGGGGTATGAGACTCTACTAGTGCCTTGAGGGAATTACCTGAGGGGGTTGTTTTTTATGTTTATTATGAAACTTATAAGTGAATATTTTGGATAATGATTTCATCTGTCCTTAATGTATGATGTTAGTTTCATTTATGAACATGTTATTTGTCTATATTGCACAGTGGAGTGATGACTACCTTTGATGTTATGTAAAGCATAGCTTATGATCCTCTGTTTGGTTACATGATTGAGTAAGATTATGGGGCTTTGATTGGTCATTTCTCTTGTAGGCTAAATGGTGGGTTATGAGTAAGGGTCATGCTTATGTTATGATGTCATGAACTCTATACATGTTGACTTGACTATTACTTGATAATGTTGGTCTTGTGTTGTACATGGGTTTGACTTATATTTTATGATGCTGTTGGTCTATATGGATTCTTTATTGTGCAAAAGGCTTTTTAAAATTCTTTATCATCGTTTTGGACAAATTTCCTCTTTAGCATGTTTTTAATTGTTATGGGTGCATATACTCATATTTAGTACAAGTCTGTATAACCTATCTTTTTTGTTTACTACAAATGTAGGTTCCAGCCAATGATCTTTTAGAGGTCCATTGAAGAAGGCTTGGAATCCTATGCTCTAAGTTCCGTAGGTCCTCACTTTCCAAGTATGATGACACTATCTTGATATTTGATATTGTTTAGACTTTAAGACAATTAAGTTTATTCTCTTTCTTTGCTTACTTTGTATATGCCTATATGAGGCCTTTATTGTACTGAAGTGTGGGTTGAACCCAAGATGTTGTATTCGACTTATATTGTTTAATACACAACATATTATAGACTTTTTATAAATCTATATGTCTATATTATGTATGTGAAATAAAAGTAGAATCCTATGTATTTCTTCCTATAACAGGAGTCTATGTGTACTCAATATACTACGTGCACGAGAGAGGTCTAAGTAAACCTCAATGTAGAAGTAGTTCAAAATGTTTTGAAATTTCCGCTAATTTAACCTTTGAAATGTAATGACGAATACTAAGAGGCTAGTCATAGTCCATAAAGAGGACGACCACGCCTGTTAAGTCTAGGGGATGTGACCATCATGGAGAATTGTTAATAAAAATTATGCAAATGAATCAATTAATAGTGAATCATGTCAAACCATACTCTAACAATCATAGAGATATATCATAACAATCTTAGAGATAATAATGTTCTTAAACAGAAAATTTTAGACCAAATCGACAATACTATGAGTATTTTAACATTACAAAATGAGGAGGCTTAGCAAGATATCAACCCAAGAATCACGACACCTAACTATACCAATCATACTCAACGATTAAGAAATTATATGCAAATGTATATGAAATCATTTGAAAGTTATCTTATCGGGTTGAAAAGTGAAATCATCCTTACAACATTGACCGGCCAATGGGATTTAATGAGATCCGCTTTCAAATATATCGTAAACCTCTTACTTCAGTGCAGCTCGCTTAGTCGGAATGGAGGTCCTTTTCCTAACATTTACTGACAAGATCTTAGGCCAATACCATTTTTGTTGTTGTTGTTGTCGCTTTCACGAAAAAGAAAAGAGAAGGGGAGTGGAGCTCACTTGAGCATTGCCAGAGTCTAGGCTAGTTTTCACTAGCTGCAGATGTTGATGTCGCCCCTCCTCACGAAAAAAAGACAATAGAGGAGGCAAGGGGATAGACAGAGGAGGAAGAGGAACAAGAGGACGACACAAGGAGAAGAGGACAACCAAAAATATTTCTCTTCGGCTGCTGGCTAGCGATGGGGCTGTCTCATCGAAAAATGGAAAGGTGAGAGGGAGAGGAGTTGGGCATTGTCTATAGGGGAGAAGAAAAAATGAATTTTTAAGATCTTTTTGTTTTTATGCCTTTAAATGAAGAAATTTGTACGATATCTGGTTTTGTTTCATCTACACTGTGCTAGTGGCTGAGATAAAATTGGAGTCAAATGAGTGGTTAGGATTGAAAGATAATTTTAGATTTAAATCTTAAATTCTAATGAATTAGGTTATAATCGAAATAAAAAAAAAGGATAATATGGCATCTAAATTGAAACGAAAGGGCTAAATTTTAAAGGCATTGAAGAACAAGGGGCTGGACATATGAAATAATCTTGGATAAAAAGCGAGGGAACAGGGGACTGCAAACGTGGAAAGGATGAACCAGCTCTGTACTACTCTTTCAGTCATGATTTATAAGGATATTAACGAATGTTATTCAAATATAAGATACTATACAAATTATATCATTTTGATATAATTAAACTAACATTTTTTTAAAAACACTGTTAATAATAACGTAAAGTAATGTTTTAGTGTTTAACTTTATCAATCACTATATTATTTATGATAGAAAAGACTATATAACCCTTCTTACCGTTACTTTTACCGCCCATATATCCACTTCAGATCCAATTTATACTTATTAGTAAGACGTCAAATTGATTAATGTTTTAAACACGTAGTACAGGCAATAAGGTTTAAAAATGGTACCTGATGAATGGCAATTTTCTAATTGGTTAAATGGTCCCTTAAGGATTGGTGTCCAACGAGTATTTAATATCTCTAAACCTAGATTTATAATCTATTATTCCTGAATAAATATACCTCGAAAACAATGAACATACAAGTTCATGTTTACCCCCCAAACTAAACAAATATTTTTTTTTCATTTCATTTAATTATATTTACACTAGATTATAAACATTAACTCCCTAACTTCAATGTTAAATGAATCTATCTGTCTCTCTCTATCTGTCTATTTGTCTATTTGACTATACATCCATCCATCAATCCATCCACCTACCCACCCATCTATCTATCTATCTATCTATCTATCTATCTATCTATTTATCTATCTATCTATCTATCCATCCATCTATCCATCCATCCATCCATCCATCTATCAATCCATCTATCAATATATAACAACTTGAACTTTTTTAGTTCTTAATGTTTTTATCAATTATAAATGATAATAATTGTGAACACATGATTAGTTAAGTGGCCAACAATCTATCAAATAAAAGATCTTCCTCTTTCCAATGCCGCAAAGTTTACTAAATTTCCAGTTCGAGTGAAGGAGTGATGCCCATATGAATGCAAGCTCTCTAGTTAAGTCATTTAAATCCATTTTAAGGAGAGTTATTTTTGTATTTTCTTTACCCCCATTAGCCTAGCCATTTTTATCACCAAAATAGGGGTCTAAACTGAATGATATCATTTTCAATTTATTCCAAAACAACGTAGGGTTATTAGAGAAAAGTTCAAGATGACAAAAAACAAATTCAAGCATTGTTTCAAGAACATGAAGATTTTTGTTAGAACTTGTTTCTTTCAAGGTACGTAGGCTCTCATAGTGTTTGGTTTATTAATCTTCAAACCAATCATGTGATTTGAATCCATAAATTCATTCTTTAGGCTTGTTTATTTTAATTCGTGAGATGTTCTTGAGGATTTTGTTCATTCTTTGACTATGGAGTCTTGTTGAGCTCTTGAGGTAAGGGTTTTGCGAATGAGTGATGTTCAAGATAGATTTTGTGTTTGTTATTAATTTATTTTGTTGGGTTTGTGATTCTAACTGAGTTTGGGAATTTTATGACTTAGGAAATGTTTTTTTAGGCTAACTATTGAGAAGTGATGGTATGTGTAGCCAAATTCTTCAATGTGCCTTTAAATTGTAACAACTTGCAAGAATGATGCATGTTTATTGAAGCTAGTGTTATGTTAGAATATTTAAATTTGTATGTAATGACTTCCTATTTGTTTTGATATGTGCGGTGTGAGCTTGAATGTTTATTTCATAAGGAAGAGAGTAGCCATTCGGTTCTAGATGAGTTTACCCTAGATTAGCAGTAAAAATTCATCCAAATCTTGTGTATTGATTGGGGGGCGGAGGCGCCATCCACACATTGCACCAAAAAATATTAATATTGAGCATTGATATGAGATGATTTCAGACAAATTAAAATTGTCACAAACTGTGTCTACAATCAGGGTTGGAAGGATCATACTTTTTAGATGTAGTTCTTTAATCATAACTTTGTGAAATCACTTTATTGAGAATGTTTTATATCCCTAAAAGGTATAGAACTTTTCTGGCAGCATGGGTGAAACATTGTATCATCAGGTAGCTTATAGTGATTGTTGTCGATTCGAGAATATCCCAATGTAGAGTAAAGACTTTATTATTGTATTTTTATATACAATGAGTTTTTACTTATTGTTTTAAAAGATTTATATATCTTGCATCTTTCATTATTGACAGAGGTAATCAGGATAATCATCCGGTGCTTTATTAATCACATCACATACGAGCTATCTTTGATGATATTTCTTTCTTTCCACAACGATTCACATTAAGGTTTTATTTTTTACGATGTCGTGGGTCTTGTAATGGCTTTTATCAAAGTATTTAGAGGCTTCATAGAAACTAAATGTTTTGGAGCCTTTTTCCCATCTCCCTTGTGGATGTTCTAAACACTATGACTTGAAAACATATGTTCATTTGAGTATTTTCCTAGTAGCATAGGTGTAAACTATTTTCATAATAACACCTTATGAGTTGAGTGTTTAATTATATCCTATTTCACATGAGTAAATCTTCTGATGAGTTATAATCAAGCAAGGGGTTAGCTTGGTGACTAGTAATGGTTCTCGAATGTGGGCATGTCCAAGGTGTAGACTAATGCCATGTAACTCGTCTAGAGTCAATGAGTTTTTGATAGTCCATATGGGTTTCTTTCTATAAATCATGTCCTGTAATTAATTTTTTAATGGAATGAATCACTCCATGGTCTAATAAAATTAATTGGCTACTCATAATAAACCCTAAAAAAATAGAATAGCTAAAGTAGTGCTTGAATGTGTCTAGACTGCCACGATTAGACCGGGTTCACACGGATTGGTTCGCGTAAACCCGACCCGGAACTCTTTTCTTATACAATCAAAGACAGACTAAACTGTTGAGTAGTTTGAGCTAGGAAAGGTTGGGTACCCAACCATGTAGGAACTCTCGAAGTAACGAATATTTACATCGAAGGAGTCTTTACCCACCAGACTTAAAAAGGGAAATCTTAGTGGAGGGTCTAGGGGTAAATTATCTTTTTCTAGGATAAGGTTATTATCATAATTACCCTAAATATATAATTAATTATTTAATTAATAGGTGGAAGGGGAATTTTGTTGGAGGGGTCCCGCAAATTGGGCTCTTGAAGTGCAGTCCTTCTCCACCCAGGTTCCGAACCTATGTGGGAAGCAATGAATTAAATGTTTTTAATTAATATGTTTGTAAATTAATGTAATTATTTTATATTAATTATTTATTAACTTCGTTACAATAAAATAAAAACAGATTTTTGAAAAATTACAATAAACCTTATCTTACTAAGACCGAAACTAGCTCCTAAGCCTTATAAACTTTCTCTCCCACGCTCATCTTTCCCTCTCACGTCTCTATAACTACTCACTCATGTTTTTGCTGCCAATACGTACAAAAACATTGGTAAGACAAAGTTCCTTCAACTTGAAAGAACTCACAACGACCATTTTAAAAACAAACAACTAATCAAAATAGCGTTAGGCAAGAGAGGGTTTTTTCAGTCAAGTTGATTGTTTGAAGCTCTTGGATTTGACGTGTGTTTGGAGGGGTGTCTTTGGGAAGCGTAAGTTTTTAACGTCCTAAAAGGTATGGTGGTTCTCTTGTCTCCTTGGTCCCTTTCCCCACGAGACCCCTTAAGGTTCAAAATATTCAATCCGAAAACAGGAGTGTTCCCGTTGCATATCGATGTCACTATCACTTTCGCCGTTGATAATAGGTTGGTTATGTATTGCTAGAGAAAAAGTAGGGATGGAAACTTGTTTTTCTGGATGATTTTGTGTTTTCTTATGTATGTTTGGAATATGTGACTTATGTTGAATGTTTCTGAAAATATAAACTAACGTGTGTATGTGTTCGTTTCCGTGGCTATAATTCAGGTTCATGGACTTGGAAATGAAAGGTGAATTTGTTATATTTCATGTACACGTGTTGATATAATTTGGGTTTTTTTTTTTGTGAATGTTCATATGAGTTGAAATGGTGGCTGATTTGAAGCGATAACCTCTTGTCTGAACTAATCCTGAAAACGCATCTAATCCGTTTTAAATACCTAGAACTCTCCCTAAGAACTAAGGATGTAACTTGATAAAGGATGCTGACAATTCAAACGAAAATTTCCAGCTTCTAGTGAGTGAATTTTTCGGTCAGCCAAGAGGTTTCAAAATGTGTGAAAAAAATGTTTAACTAAGTGAAAGTCCATGGAGGATTGAACCCGTGACTCACCTTATAACAAACCATGAAAAATAGGAGAAGTAACAAGAAGTGGTGTGAAGGGGATTCAACCATGGTATTCCGGCTGGAAATGTAACTAAAGAAAAAAAAAATAATGAGGATTGGGAATTCGAACCCACCACCTCTCAATTGTATTTGAGGAAGAGTAAAGAAAAAGATAGAATGTCAGCGTGGGAATCGAAACCACTAACCTCCGGCAGTGAAGGGAGTAAAAAAATGAAAGAAAAGAAATGTGAGCGTGGGAATCGAACCCACTACCTCTGGGCCGCTGAAATGAAATCAAAAAGGAATGACGAGAACAAGATGTAGGATGGGGATCGAACCCCATGACTCCTAGGAAGATTTAAGTAGAAAAAGAGGAAGTCAAGAGCGGAAGAATCAAGGCGGGAGGAGGTAAAGAGGCAAGAATAATGCAAGAAGATGGATTAGGAAAGGAAAAGAGAATGAAAGAGTAGCAGGGGAGGGGGGACAGAGGGAGGACCAAGAAGTGGGTGAGGAGGGAAAAAGAAACAAGGGAGATTGGGATGAGGAGAAAAAGGCTGAGGTGGGGGGATGGGAGAACAGAAGAAACGAAATATGAAAGAAGGGGGAGGAAGAATAGGTGAAGCATGCTGAGCAGAGAAGAGGGAGAGATAGGGGAAATAAAGGGAGGGGGAGACGCGCAAGGGCGATAAGGAAAAAAGAAGACGCAGACAGACCCACTTCGCCCTCCCGTACAGAGGGGTTTTGGGGGTATTCGAACCCACAATCCCCCTTCGCCCAAAGAAGAGAATTTAAAGGCCATGATAATAACAATTAAGGAGGTTGGATTTTGTGTGTTCCCTCCCACATCCCTCTAGTTCCATTAAGCGAAAATGAAGAGAAGAAATTAAGGGAAAATCAAAAGAAGGCATTGGGGCTCGCATATTGGTCCCTAAGACATTATGATCCAAACAAAAATAATTAAAAAAAATGTAATGTTTTTGCAAGAGATTTGAAAAATCGGTGTTCCCTGTCAAATTCCAATGGTGGCATAAGTCCGACTGAAATCAAATCATCAAGAATAATGCGGCCCACTTAGATCTAAAAATCGAGATCTTGGCATCATACCGAGTGTATACGTCTTGTATCTACTTAATCTTTGACTATATGAAATCACTTAAAGATTATGATGAAGCCTCATATGCTTGTCCAATAAGTCCCCTAGATACTCTTAAAATAGTGGAAACCTAAGTGTATAATAATGAAATTATGTAACCCTAGAAGGGTTAAGTACGAGTGTAAAACACACGAATGTCCAAGTGCATTCATAACGATGAATGATTAATTATGTTTAAGTAACGAGTTGTGAAACACACAAATGGCAAAGTGGCATTGGCATATGATGACATGAACATTTCCCGTGAAAAGGGGTGAGTAAGTATGAAAGAGAAAATGTGCTATGTTGACGACTGTGGTACCAACATGATATGAGTCTAGTTAAAAGATTAGAGATTCTGAAATGAGCCTAGTAAATATTACCAAAACCTACTCAGTATGAAAGTGTAAAGTTAATGAAGGACCATCTCTATGCAAGCTCTACTGAAAAAAAGTGACATTAACACAAACTAATACTAACGATGAGATGAGAAATCATCTATCGAGCTATGATGTCCTCATACTAAGAAGCTAGCTCCATGAACGTATGAGTTGAATAAATGGAACTGTACATACTGAGCACCTACAAACTCCTCATGAGTGGGGTGATTCCTTCTTTCAGAAGGGCATAGTTCACGTAACTCTCCTGAGATTAGACGGTCCGGCATTCCTGGTATGGTCCCTTATATCTCCTAGGCTTCGAGACCTATACTGCCAATTTAGGATCTGGCGGGTTCGATTCCCATTCGCTATCATGTTTTAGGAACTTTGGCTTGTGATTCCCACCTCTTTTCGGTGTGGGGTTTCATGAAATTGGTTTTTCATGATGCTCACAGAACACGCTCTATTTCCCTTTTAAAGTTAATGTTCCCAATGAAGAATGAGGTCAGTCTCAAATGCTGCACCTATGAAAGAATGATCCAAGGTGTTAGATAAGGATTAATCAAGAAGTTGAAAAAGTAGACTCAAGTAATGAAATTATTGCATTCTTGTTCTGGCACAACTAACTCGATGACAGTCTTATCACTACAACCTCGATAGGTGGTGTGCAACTGGCCCATTAAGAAATAAATTAAGTTTAAACGTAGAATACAAGAAGCAAACTGTGGTGTTTGATAACAAATTAGACCCCTAGTTGGAGTTCCCATATTTTGAGACCCTCATTTTGTGAAGTCTTATTAATGTAAATTCCATGAATTCCATGATCTCATGATCATACAGAATAATGATATGAAAATGTTATGTGTTATATGAATTATGATTGTGTAATGTGTACACTGTTGTGTGCTGTGTGAAATTTTTTTTAAGTATGATGGTGCAATGTTTACTCTCATGGCATAAACTTTCCTAATCCAAATTTTGAAAGCTCATAATCTTGCCTTAATTCCCTATTTTGAAAGTTCAAACTTCATTTTCTTAATCTCAGTTGGCAAGTCCACTGACTTGACCTGCCTATAATCATGTTGCTTAAATGAAAGAGCTATTTTTGTTCTCTG
Source organism: Solanum habrochaites (assembly GCA_027704765.1). Lineage (NCBI taxonomy): Eukaryota > Viridiplantae > Streptophyta > Magnoliopsida > Solanales > Solanaceae > Solanum > Solanum habrochaites. The sequence continues at coordinate 44,281 of JAKWJA010001622.1, read as the reverse complement.
CATGTCCTTGGTGGTGTGGGCCTTGAATATACCGCATACTTAGTACATGTATACTACCACTATACAACTATAAAGTTCTTTTAGGTGCGGCACGGGGACACGAGCTCAAAAATATTACGATGCTCTATCCGCACGTCGACATATCATCCATGAGCTTGGTAGTAGATCCCTCCTTCTTTCAAGGATTTTCTTGCACATTTACTTCAGCCTTAGTTTTAGGATTGAGCTAGTGGAGTAATGTTTCCACTCGCGTTTTATTCTTTCTTTCCCATTTTTTTTTCCACAAATTGTATTGGTGGCCATTTTTGCAAGTACCTCTTTATCGTTAGATTAACTGCTTCTTTTCATCTTGGCATTATCTTTCCTTTTAATGGGTTGATTGGTGAACAATTATATAATAATATAATGTTTAGTAAGCAGTTAGGAAACAAAAAAATCCAAACTCTCCGCTAAATTTACCCTATATGAAGTAAGAATAACGTATGTAGCTTGTCCTGCGACCCTGAGGTTTAAAAGGCATACAAATAAAAGAAAGAAATTTCCACACTCTATTCCCGGTCACGTCTTGGTTTAGTATTTCAATCGTGACAACTACAAACTTTAGGGAAAAAAATAAATTTGTTCTTACTCTTTTTTCGTTCAATAAAGTGGTTGCAAGTAATTGAATATTTCCCCGTCTAATTTGTCGGCCAGAAATTTTTAGGTCATTCCTCCACGAAGAGCTAATCGAGGTATTTCTAGCGAGGAATATCTTTCTGTACAAGATTAGGGGTAAACACAATGCACCAATAGTGGCAACCCCCGCAAGGAGAGGTCCCCCCCTCAAATGTGGAGTTTCTGGATGTTCTCTATACGTTGAGTCAAGTTTGGCACAAATCAAGCTAGTCAACATGGATTTTTTTTAGGGAGGGTATGGTTGATACACTTTGATTAATGTTATTTCATGAGGTGAATCCTCTGAAATTCGTATGGTCCCAAATGTGGCTTGAGGACCGTGAACTTTGTAATGCAATTGACGAAAGATGTTTTAGGTCATTTAGGTTGTAGCTTGTTTGAAATAGGGTTTTTTAAGAATTTTATCTTCATACCACCTCAAGGTGTAGCTAGTATTTTGGTAACGACCAATGGAAGGAAATTAGGGATGAAAAAGGTCACAAACTGTTTAGCTGGACTTTATTTGAAAGTTTCCTTTTTGGGTGTTTTGGATTCCCCAAGAGATGTGAGGGAAACGTTAAGAGAATGTCTCACTCTTAATAAAGTCCATGACTAGTGCATGGAGTACACTCAAGATGTAATTCAATTGTCCTTTTATGCTTTGGAGGATGGTTCTTGATTTAGGTTGAAGATGAGTCTACTTGTATCTGCCCTACCCATTGTAAAACAACAAAGGTAAAGGCTTTTATGTTTATAGGAAGGGAAACATAGGCAGAATTATCATCCATGTGCAGCAGATTGAATACAACAGCTTGAAAGATAGGGAAGAGTTCAGTAACCAAAAGGCAATACAATTGGTAATGAACTCGGAAAGTAGACGACCGGAAATGTGAACAAGTTATCTTTTCAAATAATCCTTCTTGGAGCTGAACCATCATCATCTTGTACACCAGCCATAATGAACACAATTGAGTTCAGCAATCAGAATCACAGAACTTCAGAGCTTGACATAGTAAATTTCTAGCCAATCACTTTCCCGACATAACAATAATAAAATTCTGATCATCATACAATATATATATACTTATCAATCACAAGTTAATAGTATAATAAGCAACTTAAGATAATCAAAACACTACTTATATAAAATGTTTAATCTGGGTAGTATGGTACACGAGGCCAAATGGACCCCCACATGTGCCAAGTGTGGTGGGAATAACAAGGAGCGTGTCATAATGGATCAAATGGTTGATTCAATTGTTGTAAGACAACTAAATTTATGAGAGACTCTCCTAAGAACAAGAAAGGTGATGTTAAGAGGGAAATGATGACCAATATTTTTCAACTGCTCGGTAGGTATGTGTGCTCCAAGAGGATCTACTTGAGGGACATACAGAGGAGCAAACTATCTGTATTCTATCACCAGCCTCAAAGAGAGGGTTAATTCACCAATGTTGTCCCTAGTATGATCAAAGTCTTTATTTTGATGTATATGAGTTACTTGATCCAGTTACGACTTTATATTTTGTTACTCTGTATAGAGCTATGAAGTTTGAGTTCTTCAATATTTCCAAAAGTTATTGGTGTATTTATTCTAGCTGAGAGAGTTTGTCATGATTGTACAATCTTTGTCAATAATAAGGACATCATAGATTACTTAGTCGAGTTAGATATGGTGAATTTTTATGTTATTCAAGGTATGGACTAGTTTCATGATTTTAATGCCTCACTTTATTGTAAAACTCGGGTAGCCAAATTCTAGTTTCCAGTAAGCTTGTTATAGAGTGGTGGAATAGTTCAGCAGTGCCTAGAGTCGTTTTATTTTAAATCATAAGACCAGAAAAATGGTCACTATGGGTTTCATCTATAAATTAGTTCGAGTTAATGATTCTTGAATTGAGACACTCTATATTCAGTTAGTTTTCCAGTTTAGTGCGTGCGCTTTCTAGAGGTCTTTCCAAATAATCTTCCCAAGTCCCTCCTAATATAGAAATTGACTTGGGTGTAGCTATCTCCATTATTCCTTTTGGAGAATGAAACTCCAATTTAGTTAATCGTTACAAGGCACAATGAAGATGTCTTATATAAATGTTTTTATTTGTAAAACCAATATCTCACCTTAGGGTGTTTGTTGTCTTATTTGTGAGGAAGAATGGTTTGATTAATTCAGGATGTGTATTGATTACCGCTATTTTAACAAGGTCGACATAAATAATAAGTACCTTTTCCCTGGAACGCTGATACATTTTAATAAACTCAGGGTGGCCACTTGTTTTTTTCTAATAATACCCTCAACTGGTTTTTCATACCCGAGTTTACTAGAATGGTGGACATCCATCCCGAAGACAACTATCAAGACCCGTGTGGTCCCTATAAGAGGACTGATTATTATTCCTAGATTGATGATGCTCCGGCACTCTATCTGGACATTGTGAAGAGAGGAAGTTTAGCCATATATTTGACAATTTGGTTATTATTTTTTTTGATGGCATCCTAATTTATTCGAATCGATGCCATCAAGCAAATCACTTTCATAATGGGTCCTCCAAACTCTCAAGTATTAGAGTTTGCATGCTAAAATCTTCCAAGTGGTCCTTTTTTCTTGAGTCTTGTGCAATATAAACACAATTATTATGGCGAAGGGCTTTGGTTTAAAACACTCAAACGATTAACTGTGTTGAATAGCCCCTGGAACCACCTCTCCAACTCATAGAAATTAGGTTCTTTGGATTGGAGTGGTTATTAATAGAGGTTGTTTGAGGGGTTTTCATCCACTTGACAAAGTTTGACTCGCAGTATACAGTTCAATAAGTGGTGACGGTTTGAGAACAATTTTAGGATTTGAAATAACCCGATAAAGTCGCTATTGAGACCATATTAGAGCCTCAAAAGGCTTTGTAGTGTATTGTTATGCATCCAAAGATTGATTAGGTTTTGTATTGACCTAGAATTGTACGTTTATAGTTTACGCCTCAAGACAACATAAGTTTCATGAGAAGAACTACCTAACTCATGATATAGAGTATGTTGTTGTCATATATTTTTTTTAAAACCTGGCATCACTATCTTTATGGGTTTTATGTTGATGCGTTCACCAATCACAAGAGTCTTCATTATGTTTTAAGTCAAATGAGCTTAATCTCTGAGTCAAGAGCTAGTTAGAGTAGCTCAAGGATTATGACATTAGTATCCTCTATCACCTAGATAAGGATGATGTTGTTTATGATAATTTGAGTAGGTTGTGTATAAGAAGTACTGCTCATGTTAAGGAAGGAAACAAAATTAGCCAATATGTGCACAAACTTGAATAGGGAGTCTATTGGTGGAGACGTTCCATTCATCCTGATTCCACAAGGATATATAGTTATTTGAGAGAAGTCTATTGTTGGAGTAATAGTAAGACGTGTGTGAACACTTCAAGTTAGAGCACCAAAGGCCAAATTTTACAGCTCTAAATATAGATCTTTCAGAATAGCTGTGCAAAATTATTAATATGGATTTCTTTATCGGCTTGTCGCGGTCTCATAGGCAGCATGATTAAATTTTAGTAATTGTAAATTGGATGATTTACTAAGCCCAGTTCTTTCCACTAAAGACTATTTATTCAGCGGAAAATTATACCAGATTATATATTCAACAGATATTATTACTTCATGGAGTTCCTATGTCTATCATTTCAGAGAGGTGAATAATTCACCTAAATTTTTTTGATGTCTTTCTAGAAAGGTTGGGGTCCGAAGATAAATTTGAGTACTGCTTTCCATACTTGTAATGAAGGTAAACTAGAGAAGACCGACTTGATTCTACAAACACCCCTGGAACGAGGTCTGGCAACTCAGAACCATTATGGTCCCCTAAGTGGAACCCTCATCTGGTTTGACTACAAGCTGAAAACTGAATCAAGCATCCAAAAAGTTAAACGGAATATATCAAAAAACTCAAATACATAACTTTTAAGTGTTCTGAACAACACCCAAAGAATTGTTTAAAACTCATTTATAAAAATAATCTAAGAAGAACACTACTAAAACTACTTAACTTTTGATTTTATAAAACTCCAACTACTATTAAAAGATAGATTATCAGCTACGATACCCATTAAATCATAAAACTCCTAAACTATAAGGTTAAAGGTGAAATCCTCTAGACCTAACAAGGCACACAAAGTTTGACTGGAACTTCAAGTGTCATCAACGACGCTTTTGTTGATAATCCTGAATATTCGTATCTACATTGAATGTACGAGAATGTAAGGGTAATTCTAAAGATCAAATATAAGCTTGTATTGATGGAAAAAAATATACTTACCTATTTTCAACTCACTGAAACATTGTTCACTGGCTCAACTCAACTACAATGTACTCAACTTAGTGAAACATAGTTCAACTCAACTTAGAAAAATAAGGTTCAACTCAAGAATAAGATGCTCAACTCTAACTCAGGATACTCATCTCAAACTCAACATCCTTAGATTAAACTAATTTTACTAATCTCAAGATGAAATTGACAATAAATGATGTGATAGCTGGAAGGATTTAAAACATAGATAGTAACTCAGTTTTATTAAAAAAAAAAGAATAACTCTATTTTTAAAAAAACAATAATAACATAGTTGTTTATAAAAGTACAAAGTAACTCTGATAATATAACATATAACAAACGCTGCTAGAACTGTCCAATACATTGACAGGGTATAGAACTTATATAATAAGCGGATCGACTAGTCTATGATAAAAAGATATAAGGAATCAACTAAAAAGTTTTCAAGCCCCAAGCCAACACCTTGGGCGGGATTGGCACTCAAGAACCATTGTTGGCCCGAAGCGAACCTCTAGCCCGACTTATATCATAGAATTAGACTTACTCATGATAAAAGAAAGCATTGAAATACAATTACATTAAATATCTCAGTAAAAACTCAGAATGTTTTCGAGATCAACATTCAATTATCAAAAATGGAAATTCAAGTCTCAACATAACTCAAAAGGAAATGTAAAGGCTCATGAACTAACATAAACTAATTGTCTACGAAGCCACTAACAATTGATATAGATTCCACCAAGAGACTCACAACATCCTAATAAACTATTTGATAAACTAATAAAAATGGTTCTCCAAAAAAGAGACTTACCAACAACTCTGAATCTCAACTAAAATCAAAGATGCATTGTATGTTGATCCTTGTTGCCTCTATCTGCATCATAAAAATATGCAAGCAACCTGGCATCAATCAATGCATGTACGAGCAAGAGATGGGATAACTAAAAAAACATAACTTGAAATAACTTAAGGTAAATACCTAGTCTCAACACAATTAAATTTAGTATAAAGCAACAATACAAATGCAATATAAATAAAAGCTTATAAAACATGGATAATAACTATATGTATATAGAAATACAACAATGACTCAATTTATATGCAAGGACACAATTTATGCTCTGTTTGTATATTAAAATACAATTAATTTTGTGTATTTAAGAATACAAAATACTTGTATTGGAGTTTCTCTAACCAATAACCATCACTTATGAGTTATGTGATGATAGAAATTTTGCCACACGCAACCAGGGTTGTTCTATACCTTGTTGGGTGAATAGAAGTTGACTACTAAGTGGATCCTTTAGCTAAGGAATCATCTAACAAGTATGACACTTTTATACTCATGATGAGTACCAGAAACAGTTTCTGGGGGAACTGAGTTGTCATAACCCTTCCTCATAGTAGTGCTCAATTCAATACTACTTCAAATAACTAGCTCCAATAGGTTAAAAAAAAAACATAACTCTTTGGTGTTGAGATAATTACTCATAATTCTAAGCCCAAAGTCTTCTCTAGGAAACTAGTATTTTTATCTCTTGCTTAATAGTTGAATGTGATGATCCAGAGTACCACATAGGTGTCACACGGCGTTCTTGACCTCTCAGAATCCTTGCACAAGATTATAAGCTTTCATTAATCACAGAGGCATTAAAAATAGTGAGGAGTTAAAAGATTTCATTATAAAGTCAATAAGATTTATCTTTCATACAACGTATGAAGAACTATGTGTCTTCATCATAAACCATCTTAGAAACATTTTATAATCATAGGGTCATAGGCCTTACATAAAAAAAAAACTCATTTCTAATACCAAACATCTTTAAATAAAGAAACAGAACATAAGTCTGACCTCGAACCTATGAGACATCCCAATCTTGCGAGAATCTACTCCCAAGCTTCAACATCTAGAAACCTTCACTTCCTTCCACCTATTGTGGTAGAAAGGAATAAATGAGGTAGTCACACTTAAATGTCCACTATAAGTTTGGCAATATGAAAAACCTACTTTAACAAAACATTTTTAAGCTTTGCAATATGCTTTCATCAATGCTAATTTTTATAAAACCTCATGAATCAAGTGTAAAAGTCATCACACAAGTCGTCATTGATTATACAAGGTAATACTTCCATCATTCTCAACATATAGCCATTTTCCTTAAGTAACCCATTAATCATTTAGACCCTCTATCCAAAATTATCCTTAGACCCATATTGGTAAGACATGAAGAAACCACCCATACAACCTCTTCAATACACACCTAAATGATCAATTATACTCCCAAAGGTAAGGACATTTTATCTCAACTCAACATTTCAACATTCATTCTTAGATATACTAGAGGAAACATTTATGCATTTGTGGACTCCACATAAAGACCATCCCCTAAGATAACTCAAAGTTACACTAGTGTAATGTGAAAGTAGAATCACATTCTACTACTCCCACTTAGTGCTCTTTAGGAACCACCCTAAACTATGTACATCACATTCAATCCTTTACATAGACTTTACTAACATTATACAGTAGATCAACATGCTTCATTAACATTATACATGATGTCAACTTACTTCATTAAATCATATAGTAACCCATTTATTCATTTACATTACAATGACACACCAAGACTCCTCCCAATGTCTACTTGTGCAATACATATATGGCATCCCAATTCAATTCATCCTGATTCCACAAGGATAATCTAGGATTTGAGATAAGTCCTATTTGTGGAGTAATATACGAGGTTGTGAACACTTCAATAAAGATCAACCACAGGCCAAATTTTTACGAGCTCTAAATATAAATCTTTTCAAATAGATGGTGCGAAAATTAACTGAATCAAGATTCTTTATCGGCTTTTCGCCGGTCTCATAGGCACAGTATTAAATTTAGTATTGTACTTGGTGATTTACTCAGCCCATTTCTTTCCCACTCAAGACTATGTATTCAGTGCGGAAAATTATACAGTTATATATTCAACAATATTATTACTTCCTGGAGTTCCTCTGTCTATCATTTCAGAGAGGTGAATAATTCACCTAAAGTTTTTTGATGTCTTTCTAGAAAGGTTGGGGTCCGAAGATAAATTTGAGTACTTCTTTCCATACTTGTAATGAATGTAAACTAGAGAGAACGACACGACTTGAGTCTACACCCTGGACGAGGCTGGCACTCAAGAACCATTAATGGTCCCTAAGTGAACCCTCATCCTCGTTGACTACACATCCTTAAGACTAATCAAGCAATACAAAAATTAAAAACTGGAATATATTAAAAAACTCAAATACATAACTTTTAAATTGTTCTGAACAACACACAATAGATAAACCCAGTTTATAAAAATAAATCTAAGAAGATACATACTAAAACTACTCAACTTTGTCAATTTATAAAACCACTACTATGAAAGATAGATATCGCTACGATACCCATGAAATCACAAAACTACTAACTATAAGGTAAAGGTGAAATCCTCTAGAACATAACAAGGCACACAAAAGTTGACTGGAACTTCAAGTGTCATCAACGATGCTTTTGTTCATAATCCTGAATATTCGTATCTACATTGAATGTACGAGCATGTAACGGTAATTCGAAGACAATATAATCTTTTATTATTGGAAAAAAATATCCTACCTTTTTCAACTCACTGAAACCTTGTTCCACTGGTCTCAACTCCACTACAATGTACTCCAACTTAGTGAAACATAGTTCAACTCAACTTAGAAAAAAAAATAAGGTTCACTCAAGAAAAGAATGCTTAAATATCTAATCAATAAATCATCTCAAACTCAAAACATCCTTAGATTAAACTAATTTTTTACTAACCCAAGATGAAATTGACAATAAATATATGGTGATAGCTGAAGTCTTTTTAAATCATAGATAGTAACTTCCTTTTTTTATTAAAAAAAAAAGAAATCCCTCTATTTTTTAAAAATACAATAATAACTAGTTGTTTAATAAAAGTACAAAGTAATCTGATAATATAACATATAACAAACGCTGCTAGAACTGCCCAATACATTACAGGGTATAGAAATTTATTTAATAGGTGTGGGATCGACTAGTCTAGATAAAAAGATATAAGGTCAACTAAAAAGTTTTCAAAACCCCAAGCCAAACCTGGGCGGGATTGGCACTCTGGCACTTCGAGAACCATGTGGTCCCGAATCGAACCTCTAGCCCGACTTATATCCAATAGCATTAGACTTACTCTGATAGGAAAGAATGTATTGAGACAATTACATTAATATCTAATCTCAGTAAAACTCAGAATGTTTTTCGAATCAACATTCAATATCAAAAATGGAAATTTCAAGTCCTCAACTAATCAAAAGGAAAAATGTAAAAGACTCATGATACCATAAACTAGTTGTCCTTTAAGCCACTAGCATTGATTAATTCCACCAAGATACTCACAACATCCCTATGAACTATTTTATAAAGTAATAGAAAAGGGTTTTTTCTCCAAAAAAGAGACCACTAACACTCTGAATCTCAACTAAAATCAAGGATGCATTGTATGTTTATCCTTGTTTGCCCTATCTGTCCTCCTAATAAATATGCAAGCAACCTGGCAAAATCAATCAATGCAATGTACGAGCAAGATATGGGATACCTAAGAACGACATAACATTGAAATAACTTTATAGGTACATACCTAGTCTCACCTCAATTAAATTTAGTAATGAAGCAACAAATACAAATGCAATCTAAATAAAAGCTTATAAATCTGGCTCATAACTCTATGTAATATAGAAATACAACAATCTCCATTTAATTATGCAGGACACATTTATGCTCTGTTTTGATATTAAAATACAATAATTGTGTATTTAAGGAATACAATACTTGTATTGAGGCGTTTCCTTTCTCTAAAAACCCATAAACCATCACTTATGATATTAGTGTTTATGATAGAATTTTGCCACGGCCAAGCCAGGGTTGTTTCATACCTTGTTGGGTGAATAAAGTTGACCTCCTAAGTGGATCCTTTAGCTAAGGAATCATCTAACAAGTATGACACTTTTATATACTCCATGATTAGTACAGAGTTTAATGGGGGAATATGAGTTGTATGAACCCTTCCCCATATTAGTTCTCAATACTACTTCCAAATAACTAGCTCATATGTTAAAAACATAACTCTTTGTGTGGTTTGAGATAATTACTCATAAACTAGCCCAAAGTCTCTCTAGGAAACTAGTATTTTATCTCTTGCTTAATAGTTGAATGTGATGATCCAGAGTACCACATAGGTGTCACACGGCGTACTTGACCTCTCAGAATCCTTGTACAAGACTATAAGCTTTCATTAATCAAAGAGGCATTAAAAATAGTGAGGAATTAAAAGTTTTGATAATAAAGTCAATAAGAATTCTCTTACATACAACGTATGAAGAACTTGTTTCTTCATCTAAAACCATAATTAAGAACCTCTTCTCATCATAGGGTCATGGCCTTACATAAAAAAAAAACTCCTTCTATACAAAATCTTTAAAAGAAATAAAACTAGCAACCCTAGTCCATGATCTCAGACATATGAGGACATACCAACTTGCGAGAAATCTACTTCCCCGAACTTCACATCTAGAAACCTTCACTTCCTTCCACCTAAATGTGTAGAAAGGAATAAATGGAGGTAAGTAACACTTAAATGCGCTAGTTTGTGCTATGAAAAAACATACTTTAACGGAAGACCTTTTAGTTTGCAATAATGATTTTCATAGCTAATTTTATAAAACCTCATATCAAGTGGTAAACGTCATCACACAAGTCCGGTCATTGATTATACACGGTATTCTTCCATCAGTCTCCAACCATATATCCCCCCACATTTTCCTTAAGTAAACCCATTAATCATTTTAGACCCTCTATCTAAAATTATCCTTAGACCCATATGGGAAGGACATGAGAAACCACCCATACAACCTCTTCAATACACACCTAAATATCATTTACCTACCAAATATCAGGACATTTTATCTCAACTCACATTTCAACATTCTTCTTATATTACGAGAGGAAACATTTCATGCATTTGGGCTCCACATAAAGAACATCCCCGAAGATAACTCAAAGTTACACATGTAATGGAAGTAGAATCACATTTTCATACTACTATCCCACTTAGTGCTCTTTAGGAACCACCCTAGACTAATGTAAACTTCACATTCAATTCTTTACAATAGCCTTTACTAACATTAGCACTAAATCAAAATGCTTCATTACATTAGAACATGATGTCAACTTACTTCATTAATCATACTGAACCCATTCATTCATTTACATTACAATGACAATACCAAGACTCCTCCAATGTTCCTACTTGTGTGCATACATATATGGCATCCCATTCCACCACCTACCCAAAGTAGAACATACTTAGGAAGACCTAATTCATTTTATTAATTTGTCGGAGATATCTTTAACCGACATAGACAATGAGAGCTTGACCTAAAATCTGATATTAACCCCTACCGGATGAGGGATCCCCACTTTCCAAAGGTAAAGTCAATTTTTTGTCCTTAACATGGAACATGAATAGATATTCTTATGTGGGCTCATAGTTAAGCGATAAGAAGATTTCTTCTAAGTAATACACTCAACTCACGTAGAGTACCCATCTCAAAAGGTTACATTTGGATACCACATCTTAACTCACAACGAGTATCCACCCATCTGTCAAATACACTCGGTGCTAAGTATTAGTCCCCACATAGTTTTAGACATACATTACATTAATTAGCTATAGGTTAAGAGATTGCTACTAATAGCCACGACTCGGAGCACCGGGTGCCCTTAGAAGTTACAGGCGCAGTTGACCCTTTTTGGAGGATTTTGCCAAGCCATTATTCATTATTCATCACAACCTTATACGTAAAGTCGTTGTAAATTAAACTTTTTGATGTTATAAAACGAAATCCATATAGAATATAAGAAAACTAAGTATCGTCATAACAAACTTAGACACATATAATCTCATAGGGTCACAACCCTTACATCAATTTTAAACCAAATGGTATTCTATTACAAAGTGACTTTAGAAAAAGAAACGACAACATAATTCATGTTCTTGAACTTATGAAGATATACCAATCTTGAGAAAATGCTATTCACTAGATTCACATCTAATACAACCCTCACTTGCAACCTACACATGTAGAAATAGAGAAAACTTATGGAATTAGCACATTGAATGCACTAAGTGTGGTGAACATACAAGAAAATCATGCAAAAAGGGACATTTACATTGAGAGATGGTTTAATGTTATTTTGGTAGAAATCTTCATCATAAGAGTTTACTAGCCGTAATACAAGTAAACAATCACATATAAGACATATTCCATATTAAAAAAGTTAACCTTTCCATAACTTTAGGTCCTCTACCTAAAGTTAGTCTAAATCTCACTTGAGTATGACATGAATATAACCCCTATACACCCTCTTCAAACACACCTAAGTATCCTCAAAGCTACACTAGATAAGAGTCCTTCTATTCAACTTTCCTATACTAAGTAAATATTATTTATTAATGTCATTTTAAAAGAAAAGTAATCAATTAGGGGACTTCAGATAATGGTCTTGGAGGACCTATGGAAATCACCTAGCATCTTCAGAGCCTACTCTTCCAATGTGTAGATAGTGCCCCATTCCACTACCCATATGTTGTAGAACATATCAAATTACTAGAGTTTTCATCCCACACCATGGAAGGTGTTTTACTTGACAAGTGTAACCTTAGGACACATCCCGTGCTCACACATTGTTAAGGGATATCAAGGGCTTGTTCGTACTCTAGTCTAGTCTCATCTAAAGTAGAGCTACTACCACAAGTATATCCACTCGTAGCATTGCCTTAGTTCTCATAGAAGCATTCATTCATATAGGTGTATTATATAAGGTACCATAACTAAACTCTACAAACTCATAATACCATTTAAAATAATGGGTCCCCTAGGACTTCCAATAAATTTCTATTAGGATAGCACTTATGAATTTCTGAAAGATGGTCGCATGCTATTTTGTCAACCTTATGTCTAAGTCCATAATTCCACTCAAGAAAGAGGCACCATATAGGTCCATTCCCTAAAGGTTTCTTATTAACCATCTTTTATTATTCAAAGTTTCACATTCTCTTAGGGTCTTGACACATAAATAAGGGGAACCATACTAAGGTCTACCAGTTCAAGAGATGCTCTAGAATACCTCATTTAGTAATTAATGGAAGGCCACCTACTCTAGGTTTACCTATCCTAGACTTACATTCATACGCTTATTCAACACAATACAAGTACCAAGTAGAGACAACTAGTCTACCAATACAAGATACAACATCATTCTATAAAAACACTCCTTAGTCCTTCGTCATTATATCAAAAACAAGAGACGGAGAATATTCAATCATCTCATTACAGCACCTACACAAGATCATCTAAACATCACATGAACACCTTCACTTCATACCTTAACATATACCATATCATACTAATACCATATTCACATTCACTTCATACCTTCACAAATACCATATCATGCTAATACCATACTCACATAATAATGCAAACAAGTCCATGTTTATAACATTTATAATAATTAAACACCACGACCATTACTGGACCATACTAATCAATAGCAGTTATATTCTAAACAAAGAATTAGGTCATTCACTCACCATCTTCTAGTAGCCACAATCACCATTCCTTATGAGCCTATCCAACAGTTTCACATATAAAACGATCTTTTACAATATCAATATACAATACCCCATAAGGATAACGACAACCAATTCATGCATATAAATGATCAGTCCGATACCAATAGTATATCAACATTTAAGTTAAAGCTAATTAACCATTCTAACATTAATGAATACATAATGCATTGCCCATAACCTCTACAACCATGAATTCCACCATTATTATATTATAACCAATACCACCCCACTTTAGAACCAAATTAGGAATTCCAAGGAATAAATGGGTCATGGATGTTTTTTCTCATAACCATCAATTACATTTAATGCTTCATAAAACATCCATTGAAATCTTTTATGACGACCACCATGCTTAGATTTTTAAATAGGGTCTTAATTACCATTTTAACTTCACTAGGAACGAAAAATTAACATGCTTTGGTTTAAAAGGTTGGAAAATTCTCATTTAAAACGAATAGAACTTTTTCTTTTCTAGGTTGTTAGCTCATTAGACATGTAAGTATATTGAGGAGAAGGAAATTCCTCCATGAACTCAACGAAGCATGGTATGGTTGAAGTATAACCTTCAGGAGTTTCCTAACAAATAATAATCACATTGTCAACATATTGCTCAAGTCTATGTCCATTGAAGTATGTGTTCCTAATTAGTCTCTTGCATGTTGTCAGAACTTGCTATGGGTGATACATATTATGGGCATCTGAATAAAATGAAGTGTAAATGACCATGTTATTATTTAGGAGAAGAAATTTCCTCCTATGAACAGGAGACATACCAATTTTTGGAGGCATTAAACTATAAGTGAGTGAGTGTGGCCTTGCTTGTTTGCATGTATGTGCTAAGTAGGAGGAAAGTTTGAGTTTTAATTGTAATTGGTGCATTGAATCTATGTGATGATATTGTTAATATTGTGATGTGAATGATGATTCATTGATGTCCTTGTTGGGATTAAGATCTTTTCACGTGTGATTCGGGATGAATGTTCCCCAAGTGGGGAATATTGCAAGCACCCAAAATGAGGTAGGCGTTTCTACAGACTCACATATTTCTATAAACGCGGATAACATGTTAATTTAGATTTTATGAATGCATGACAGATTTGAAGTAATTTTGAATTTACAACTCAAGACGACACCACAGCGTTCGACGAACTACTTACTTAGGGCCTCCTGAAATAACCTTATGTGCTGATTATGTGTGTCATTTGCTATAAAGTCCTTATATGAGTAAAATTTTATGTTTATAGGTTAGTATTAGATTTCCACTAATTCTAGAGGTTAAATGATCCAAGAACGTCCAAGACTTAAAAGTTATCCCTTGAGACGTCCATGTCGTGCACTTGCGTGTGCCTAGCATGATTTGATGTTGTATGCGAGTTTTTTTTGGGGTTAAACTTGATGCCAGGAAGGTCCTGAATGCTAAAGTAATATTACATTTGAACCGCTTGGTAGGCTCCCAAAGGGCCCCACAAAAATCCCTCAAGGATGCGTTCCAAGGTTATAAAGACACCCTGGCACTGTCATTGATGAGGCCAAGGGACGCCAGCATTTGTCTTACACAAGTCTATGGGGGGGGGCCATCATCCAAAAAATGCCTGGTGTAAGGCTTAAGTAAATTGTAAAGGACTAGACCCACAACGACGGACTGCAGTACGGTGTCCGTCGATGGACCTAGTGTGGCGTTGTTGTTGTTATAGACCATCAATAAAGGCTTACACTTAACTTGCAAGGGACTCTATTGCTTCATTAGGGGGTGCTGGAAAATTCACCCACCGTCCTAACGTTAGCGTTAGTTGGTTTATTTGGTGATTTTTGGTGTATTGACTTATTATAAACGTGAATATGGGCCCACCCCAATTCATTCTTTAAATTTAAACCCTTCCACTCCGAAAATTATCCTCTTTAGAATTTATCAATTGATGGTGAAGGTTCAAAAAATACTGGTGTTGGATTCTCAAGCTTTTCGTCATCAATTTTGAGTGTTTCAGTCTACCATTAGGGTTGCATGATTGATACGACATTCAAAATTTACTCTTAAATAAGAAGCTGTAAAGCAGTCGTTGTCAACGTAAATAACCCCACTAGTAGTTGGGATCATTCCCATGAGGAAAATAGTTTAGACTTAACTCAATCTATTACTACTATTGTTCAGTCAATTTTTCCTGGAACTTGGAAAGACAAAAAAAAACAATTAAAAAGGGGTTTATGTCTAATAAAGAAAATTACTAGCAAAAATTAAAAAGGAGACAACTAACAACTCAAATGTTGGAGTTTAATAATTAATCAAAAGTAACTAGGTTTTGACGAGTTCCCCAATGTTCATAACTGATAAGTATAACTTATAAAAATTCTTTCATAGTATCTTGAATTTTGCCCCCCCCCAAAGTGATAAGTTATGTATTTCTAAATCCTGGTCGGACATCTAGGAAAAATTTTTTTTGGGGAGTGGGGGGAGCGGGATGGTGAGAGCGGGGGGGGGGGTAGGGGGGGGGGGGAGAAGGGGGGGAAGGAATTCGCCGAGATATCTTCTTGGCTTTAGGTCTCTAACATTGCCGTCGTTTTCGTTTTCCGAACGTTCGGGCGTGTGCCGTTTGTCCCTTTGTTTTGGTTTTCAGGCTTTTTTTTCACTCCGACACCTTGGTCGGCTAGTGTGTTGCTATCCGTAACCATTGATCTGTACCTCATATAAAGCATCGTATTCGCTATTCACTCTAAGTTATTACCTCGTACCAATAAATCCATCCGATTAGTTAGTGTATACATAATCTATGTTGATAAGATTTTCCTGCTATCTACTCCTTGGTCTGGCCAAAGTGCGCATTAAGGCCGAGTTCTAAGTGGCCATCGTTTAAATAAAAAAAAAGACTTCGAAACTAAAGAATATCAAACATGCAAGACATTATTCTAGAATTGTTATTTTAGTTAGGTTTTACCTCATTATTAGCCGATGGTTCCCAACACTAGGTATGGAGTTTAGTTGCTACCCATAGTCACAATTAAAATATTCAAAATATGTTGATATAAGCATCAGGTACTTACTTCAGAGAAAGAGTAAAATTGAAAGTTCATTGATTATCAGCAAAAGTCACCAACAATCAATGCTACAAAGTCTCAAGATAATCAAATAATCACTTAAAGAGACTACAAAATAATCAAGAGTCTCACAATATCAAATGGTCTAAATTTGAATCTAGAGTCTAACTCAAAAATGAGGTTTTCGAAACTATGTATAGGAAAATAAAAACCTAATTAAACAAAGGACTCTATTTGCTGTAAAATTTGTCAAAGAGGAGGTTGGGTCGACGGACCTTGCACGACGGGACGTCATGGTCATGACAGACCGTCGTGGACTCCGTCGTCCCATACTTGAGCAAATTTTCTTATGCTGCTCTTTTTCATTTACCCTCGACGGCAGGTGGTTGACGGATCGTTACGAACACAACGGCCGTCGAGCCTCTTTGATTCCAAAACACTTGACTCTTGGAATATGGGTACTGACTTACCGCTCTAACTACAAGACGACCTGCCAGACGAACCGCATGGCTACGATGGCCCGTCAGCTTCCGTAACACCACCACTTGTTCAGACTTTCCATCTTCCTTCAGTAGCTGCCAAATACGCTGCCACCTAGGACCGTTCACAGGACATGATGGCCGTCACAAGCTCCGTAGGGTGGTCTCTTCTGCATTTCTTCGCTCAAAAAACTCGCCTTCAGCTTTGGACAGATATATACCCGCTGTTGGTCCCATTTTCTAGGGTTCTATGAAACTTCAGGCACAAAAATGGACTACACGTCTACATCAAATCCAGCCTTCAGATCCAGAGTTTATTGAATGAGGCACAGGAGCTGGGGGGATATTTGCAGACGTGAAAATGGTCCAGCATACAGAGCCAAAGATACACTGAGGGTCATCAGTGTTTGGCGTTTTTGAGTTGCGGTGGTGCTAGCCCGACAATCCCTCAGATGGACGTTGTGTCGACCCTTCAGGTTTGGTTGCGGTTGCAGGTCTGCAAGCGGACATTGTATGGTCCTAGAGGGGCTAGGGTGCCTTTGAGTCAGAGGCCCCTTCTGCAGATCCTTCTAAGGACACAGTGATTGTGGCCTTATTCTCCACTTTTGAGATTCCACCACCTCCCCCTCAAGAGCATGCCAAGAGGAGAGAGGGTCGAGATGAGGATGAGGCTAGAGCACACCAAAAGGAGCGTCGTGATATGGAGGCTGCAAGGAGAGCCTCGCTTGCTGTTGAGGAGGCGCGTCGGATCAGGGCCCTGTAGATGTCAGCTTGCTGGGAATCAGGTCTAGAGATGTGGAGACCGGTGGATGCAGACTTATAGTTTGTTGCATTGTGAGGCATGTACTGAGGGTTGTTGTCAGATACAGAGCGTAGTGGGTTCCGGACTGACCCACTATGCTTGCTGATCGTCGGCGCTTTGCCCGCCTGTGGTTTGCTTCACCTACACTCTCGTATTCCATTTTTTCTGGCATTGGGACAATTGCATATCTTTTTATGGGGGTGGGGTGAATGGAATGTGATGCTAAGGTGAAGACTGAGTAGCCCAATTCACGATCCCTCTTTTAGGTTTTCTTGCCTGTGTTTTTCCCCAAGAGAATGATTATTTTTATGTTGAACCAGCATGTCTATACTTGTGTTGTACATTAGTTTAAATCGAGCATGATGGCCTAAAATGATATCTCCCCCCCCCCCCCCCCCTGATGTAATGAAAATTTGCTGTCTAGGCATAGTAATTTATTAAATGGGGTCTCTAAGATGACATCAGAGATAAAACAATGCCATGACCCTACCCCACCCCCTAAGTCAAAAAATCAAACCTTGTATTCTGGTTGGGGTCTGATATCTGTCGATTAATAAGATGTTCAATGAGTGGTGAGGACTGAGATTTAAATAGTCATTTTATTGTTACTGAGCTAGAACTTGCCTGGTTATCCTTTCTACGGTAAGTTGTAATAGACCAATTAGCGAAAGGATCATAGGCCCTTTTTCATATAACCAATTTTTTAGCCGAAATAAAAAAGAATGAAATAATCCTCTTTGATCCAAAATGCTTTGAACTTAAACAAGACTTTCTTTTTCACCGCAACTGATCTTACTCTAGGAATAATGCTGGTTGGCCCTGGTCCCTCCTTGGACATGTGCCACCTCAGCTATATGCCAAAAGAATAAGTTGAGGGTGTGGCCTAATGGCGTGGAGGGATAAACAACTTTCGGGGCCCTTGACCTAACCTTGGGTATTGTGATGTACTTTGACTCATGGAAAGAACATGGAGTTGAGGGTGGCTTTTATGAGGAATGCTCTGAATAAAAAGTGGGGTTGATGAAAGAACAAAGAGAGAGAAGAACAAAAGTAAGCTGACTAAGAAAGAACCGGGTCTGGTTGAAAGAAAAGTGAAAAAATATAATTTAATACAAGCCAAGAAAAGAAGAATTCACTTACACACAATAAGAAAGGAAGGGAAAGTAACAAGGTGAAAGAATACGAGAAATTGCGGCGAAATAAAGTGATAAGAAGTGGTATGTTTAGATGGTATGTTCAAGGAGAGGAAAAAAGTCACTAATGTGTAACCTAAATATACCCTTACCATGACCATGAATGAGCCTATGTACAAGCTAGCAAAGTCCTATAGTGATCCTAAGAGTTGTTGATGGCCCGGACTTAAACGTGAAAACAAGGTAAAGCTTACGGACAATATGTATCAAGAGTTGTGAACTTGTTTTATGAGGCTGAGTGTTGAAAAGAAATCTTTTACTCAAATAATATTGTGTGAAAATGAGGAGGTGTTTGAAGTACGGATATTCGTGCAACGCCAGAAATATTAGCACCTCGGTAAGAAACAACGAGGATAGGTGTCAGTGCGTGTGAGTGCTGGGTAATGTCGCATTCATGATCACCATAATCAAGACTAAAGTGATAACTTGCATAAACATGATGAGACTGATCGGGATTTATAGCTAAAATGATTGGAAGAAAAAAATATTGAACTATTGTATAAATATTGTAGTGCAGTCATTTGCGTCGCTTGAGGACAAACACACGGAATTTAAGTGGGGGGTCTTTTATACGTGGTTCATGTTATATTTAATATATTTTTCCTTAAGTTAAGTTTGTGTCCAAAAGCCTTTATGTATTGGCTTTATGTATGTTTCTCTTTATTTGCAAGAAATCTTTCAAAAGATGAACACAGATGTTTTTTAGAAAGAAATACAGAAAAGTTACCACCTACGGAGCTTGTGACGGCTCGTCGAGCCTGTGATGGTTCGTAGGTGGCACCGTAGTGAAGTTGCTGAGGAAGTTTGACCAAGTGTGGGATTACAAAAGTTCATACGGGACCGCTGTACATAGCACGACGGTCGTCCTGCAGGTGCGTCGTAGTATCAGAGAGCTTGTCACATACCCAAAGCTCCAAAGGTCTAGTGTGATGGAAGGAACACTTCGGACGGACCGTCGTGCTTGGAATGATCCGTCATACATGTTCGTCAAGGGTAATGAAGAAACCCAGAGAAGAAGTTTAACGTAGAGGTGACGTAGGACATGACGGCCGTCGTGGACTACGACGACCCATCGCGAGGTCAGTTGACTCGGATGCGTTTTGAAAGATTTCCCGCAATTAGAGTCCTTCTCCTATTAGGTTTTTGTTTTTTTATAAATAGTTTTAAAAAACTCGTATTTGGGGTTAGACTCTTAGTTATTTTAGACTCTTTGTTGTTTACATCGGGTTATTGTTAGCATTCTTGTAGATTAGGATAGATTAGACTTGGTGATTCGTTTTACCACTTGCAGAATCTTTAGTCTTTATAAATTTCTGTAATTTATTGTTGGTGGTGGTTTGTTGTTGATTAATCAAGTGACTTCGGATTTTACTCTTTCTCATTGAAGAGAAGTGTATGAATTCTTAGATTACAAATTGAATATTGTTATTATTACCATTGGCGTAACTAAAATTCCATTAACAAGGGTTGGGGAACATGGACGAATATAAGTAAAAACGTAAATTAAAATAACCAATTATGAATCAGTGTCTTGCATGTATTGATAGATCTTTCACTTAGAAGTCTTTTTAATGGATGACCAACGTTAGAACTCACATTAACGCCCAACATGCCTTACCAAGGAGGTAAATAATAGCGAAAAAATTATCACGTAGATTTAGTGGATACTAACATATTACTAGGCTAGTATTGATTGGGTACGAGGTTAATAACTCAGTCAGTCAAATATCGAAAAATTGATGTTAATATGAGGTAAAAGATAAGGGTAGTATAGCAACACACGTAGCTTGGACCAAGGTGCAGAGTGATGAAATTTTATAGATGACAGGACAAGGATTTAGAACGACATAACTCACATTTGTATGAAGATACTATAAAAAGAATTACTATAGTTAGATTATCAAGTTAGGAACCTGTGGGGAAACAACTTAAAACCCTAGTTACTTTGATTACTTGATTAAATCCAAGATTTTTGAATATGTAAGGTTGTTACTTCAATTTAGCTAATTATTCTTAATTAATTGATTATAAACCCCCTTTATTGTATTTTGTTTTCTAAGGAACTAATTGACTAAATAATAGTATAATAGATTTAAAGTTAAAGTATGAAAACTAGTTTCCTCGTGGGAAATGATTCCCAACTCATTAGTTGGGTTTTTACTTTGAAACAAACCGCTTACATGTGATTTAAGAAGTAAGTTTGAGTTATCCACTGGGGCATTATAAGGGTGATGATGGCATTGCCACTGCCGGACATGTCTACCATGTGTTTTTTCCCAAGGGCGGCGATGGCTTTCACGCCCGATTGGGAGGCCTTCTTCTTTCTCCCCTCTCCCCTTTCCTCCTTTTACTATTCTGTTGTGACTATCTTTCCCTTCTCTCTCATCCTCCTACGTTCTTTCTCTTTCGATTCTACTTCCTTCTTACCCTCTCCATTCCTCAGCCTCCTCTTCTATCCACCACCTCCCTCAGCCCTCTCTATTCTGGTGGTTCCTTAGTCCTCTTTCCTTTACTTCGCCTCTTTCCCTCTTTCTTCTTCGGCATTATTTATTCCTTTTTTGCTCCCTACTTCCTGCCTTTTTTGCTCTCTTCACCCCCTTTCCCCCTCTGGATCCCTCACTTCTTCTTTTTACCGCGACTTACTCTCCCCCCAACCAGACTCTTCACCCCATTAATTGTCTCCTCCCTTTTACCCCCCCGCTTTTCTGTAACGACTCCCGATAGTGTGTGCTTGTCTTCAAGGGCGGATGATGGCATGCATTTCTCGAAGTCGTCCAACCGTGTGTGCAAAACTAGGGGAAAATGTAAAATAACGAGGATTAAAAGACTTTTACTCATAACATGGATTATCTAACATTAAAATTAACATTATCATATGTGTTTACCAAGGTATTCCGAATTCCAAAAAATATTATTTTGATTTTATCATATTACACGTAAGCAAAAAAGAATTATAATTTCTTCAAAACTAGGGGAAATTGAAAACTGAATAGTTTAAAAGACGTTTTTTAGAAAATCAAAGACAATGGCATGCCATGCTCGACGTCGTCTGACCGTGTGTTCTATTCAAGGGTGATTATATTAGTCCACGCCCGATGTCGTCCGAATGTATACTGCCCAAGGGACATGCAGGAATGCCATGCCCGACGTCGTTTGATTGTATATGCAATCCAAGGGCGATAATGGCCTTCCACGCCCAACGTCGTCCAACCGTATGTGCTATCCAAGAGAGATGACGGCATTCCATGCACGACGTGGTCCGAACGTGTGTGCAGTTCAAGGGTGCTGATGGCATGCCACGCCCGACGTAGTCTGATCGTGTATGCTTACCAAGGGAGATGATAAAATACCACCCCCGATGTTGTCCAACAGCGTGTGCTGCCTCAGGGCGATGAAAGAATGTCACGCACGACGTCGTCTTACCGTGTAGGCTTCCCAATGGCTATGATGGCATGCCACGCCCGACGTCATCCAACCGTGTGTGCTGTCCAAGGGCCATGCGGGTATGTCATGCACTACGTCATCTGATAATGTGTTCTGTCTAAGGCCGATGATTATATGCCACACCCGACATTGTTCGACCGTATATGCTTTCCAAGGGCAAATGATGGGCATACCACGACGACGTGGTCCGATATGTGTGCTGACCAAGGGCCGGGATGGATTGTCATCCCGGAAGTTGTCTGGTCGTATTGTTCTTCTAGGATTGATGTTGGAAGCACGCCCGACATCATCCGATCGTGTGTGCTTTCCAAGGACGATGATGGTATTCCATGCCCGATGTAGTATGATCGTGTGTGCTTTCCAAGGGTGATGATGGCATGCAACGACCGATGTCGTTCGAATGTATGTGTTGCCCATGGACCATGAAGGCATGCCACGCACGACATCATCCGACCGTGTGTGTTGTTAAAGGGCGATGATGGCATGTCACGCTCGACATTGTCTGTCTTTTTTTGTTTTCCAAGGGCGATGATACCATGCCACGCCTGACGTCGTCTGTCCGACCGTGCGTGATACACAAGGGTGATGATGGCATGCCAAGCCTGATGTCGTCCGTCCATGTGTGCATTCCAAAGGCCGAGATGGCATTTCCACGCAAACGTTATGCTATTAAGCTAAAAAATGAAAGGGAACTTAGAAAACAACGCATTGGAAATCAAGAAATATAGGTTAAATTCTTACGAATGAGCAACCATGATCGTGATTGGCTGGCATGCAAACACCCGAAGTAGTGGACTGTGTGTGATGCCCATGGTTAAAGATGGCCTCTTAACGCCCCAAATGTTGTCCGAACCGGGTTTGGCTACCCAAGGGAGATGTCGCATGCCAATCCAATGTTAGTTCGACCAGTGTGTGATTACCCCAAGGCATGTGGGCAGGGTCAGGCCCCTAAAGTAGTCCGATATCTGTGTGCTGTTCCAAGGGTAATGATAACATGGCCACGCCCAAATTCATACGGACGTGTATGATTTACAAGGGCGATGATGGCATGCCAGGCCCTACGTCATCCGATCGTGTGTGCTGCCCAAGGGCGATGATGGTAAGCAACGCCTGATGTTGTCTTATTGTGTGTGTTTTCCAAGGTCAATAATGTCATGCAACTCTCTACGTTGTTTGACCGTGTGAGTTGTCCAAGGGCGAGATGGCATTCCATGCCCGACGTCATCCGACCGTGGGTGCTGCCCAACTGCGATGATGGCATGTAATGCCTGACGTCCTCTGACTTTTTGTGCTGACCATGGGCAATATGGGCATGCCCTGCCAGATGTCTTCCAATCGTATGTACAGTCCAAGGGAAATGATGGCATGCCACTCTAGATGTCATTTGCCCGTATGTGTTGTCAAAGGGATGATGAACAGACACTCCGACGACGGTGTACGGACCCGTTTTCTTTGCTCTCGAAGGGTGATGCGGGCATGCCACCACCACGTAGTCGAGATAAGAGTAGCTGCACAAGGGTTACCGATGGCATTGCAAAAGCCCGATGTTTGTCCGTCCATGTGTGTAGTGCACAAAGGCATGATGGGCATGCCAAGTCGGTGGTGTCGTCCGAACCATGTGTGTGTCCCCCACCCACCAAGGGCCATGATGGCATGCCATGCCCGATGATTGTCGACCGTGATGCATGTAGGGAGATGATGGCATTGGCCAGCCGCGTCATACCCCCAGGGGTCTGTGTCTAAGAGAGAATATGGCAGTCACGCCCGACTTTGCTTGCTTGCTTGTGCTACCCCATGGCGATGTGGCAGCCACGCCTGAGTCATCAGACCGTAGTTCTGTCCAAGGGCGGATTGAAAAAACATGGCCACGCCGATGTCGTTTGATCGTGTGTGAGTTTTCCAAGGGTCGATGAGGCATGCAACGCACGACATCATCGATAGAATAGCATTCCAAGGGGCCAAGCGGAACTGCCACGACGACATCTCCCTCAGCAGTGTGTGATGGGACAAGGTCCATTATGGCCCTTGCCAAGAGTGACGTAGCATTATCGTGTGTGCTGTTAAGAGAGAGATGACATGACGTCGGTAAGACCGTGTTGTGTCCAATGGAGAATGATTACATGCCACGCCCGAAAACAATCGGATTGTGGGCGCTGTCCAAGGGCGTTGATGGAATGCCACTCCCGACGTTACCCGACCATGTGGCTTGCCCAAGGGCAATGATTGGCATGTAACGCCAGAAGTTATCCTACCGTGTATTATGTATGTGTCACAAAGGAGGGGGTTGTGGCATGGAAGGTCTGATGTTAATTCTGACCATGTGTTGCAGTCCCCCCCCCCCATAGGTGACGATGGCAGGAAAGAACGTACAGAGGCGACTCCACTCTCCTTTCATTTTCTTCTGATCTTCAGTTCGGACCCTATTACTCTTTCCCTTTGATTTTTCACTTCTTCCCGCACCTCTTGATTCCTTCTTCTTTCCCGCATTGTGTGCTGTCCAAAGTGATTATGGTATGCCAATCCATAGTTCCTCCAACCTTGTTGTCTACCCAAGTGCGATTGAAGGCAGGTAACGCCCGATGTTGTTTGGCTGAGTGGAGTGTGCGCTACCAAGGTGTATGTGGGCATGCCACGCCCGATGTCGTTTTCACCGGATGTGTAATCAAAGGGTCCTGTCTTATATGCCACGGCTCGAAGTGTTTGTCCATTATGTGATGACCAAAGTGGTGATTATAACATGACACCATAAAACAATAGGTCGACATGTGTGACTGCCACCTAATAGCGGATTGATGTCTGATACACCCGACATCCCAAAGCATTGTTTGTTTGTATAAGCGTGATGATGGCATGCCATTGCCCGACGTTCGTCTGAACCTGTGTATGTTTTCCAATGGCGGATGTATGGCATGAACACGCCCAAACATCGTTAGATGTGTGTTCATTCCAAGGGCGAATGACGGCATGCCACGCCCAACGTCAGTTCGATCGTTATGTTGTCCAAAGGGCGGATGAGTGGCGTGATACGCCCGAGGATTGTCCGACCGTGATGTGCATTCTAAAGAGAAATGATGGCATTGCCCACGGCCGAAACGGACGTTCGGACCGATGTGCTGCCCACGGCCATGATTGCTTGCCAAGGCTTCGAAGTAGTTTGATTGTTTTGTGTGCTGTCAAAGGAGATGGATGGCATGCCACACTCGATGATGTCCGATCGTTGTTTTTGTCCAAAGGAAATGATTACATGCCATGATGGCGTCAAACACCACCATGGCTTTTTTGTCAAGGCGATTGAGGATGACATGCCACTCAAGATTTGCACTCCAATAGGATGTGTTTACCTAAGGCAAGGATGGCATGTAAAAGCACAACCGTCGTCCGATACGGTGCTGCCAAGGACTTTGATGGCTGGTGGACCCGATGGATGTCATCCGATTCTAATAGTGAGTCCAAGGAAGACAATGGCATGCCACGCTCGATGTAGTCCGTTTTGTGTGCGTCCCAAAGACGATGAGGCTTTCCAAGTCCAACGATATCCGACCGTTGTGACGGCTCAAGTTTGCGATTATGGAAGGTAACGCAAGACGTCGTCCCGCGCTAAAGTGTGCTCCAAGGGGCCATGTGGGATGTCACGGCTAACGTTTTCCAACCGTATGTGCTATCAAGTGTATGATGGCAATGCCACGTCCTATGTCGTTTGTGCCAGTGTGTGTGTTGTCTAACGATGATGCGATGGCATTGCCATCCCCGAGGTCGTTTGATCGTGTACCCCCCATATGCATTCAAAGGCGAGATTAGAATTCCCACGCCCGATGTAGTCTTATCGGTTGTGCTACCCGAGGAAATGATGGCAAGTAATTCCCCGATGTCGTTCAACCGTGTGTGCTTGACCCAATGGGCGATGATGGCATGGCAGGGACCCGACGTCAAATCCGACTGGTGTTATGACAGTCCAAAGGCGATGACGGCATTCCATGCACGACGTGTCCATTCCTTGTGTTACTGGTCCAAAGATGATGGATGGTATGTCCAAAACCCGTTCCTCATCCCACTGGGTGCTGCCCAAGGTCCCAAGTGGCATTTGCACGAGGCCGTGTCCGATTGTGTGTGCTGCCTAAGGATGATGATGGCATGTCACACTGACATTGTAACCGTTCTGTGGGACGAGGGATGTGATGGCATTGCAACACCCGACATCGTGCGAATGTGTGTATTGACTACGGCCATGCAGGCCATGCCATGCATTAACGTATCAACCATGTGTCGCTGACAAAGGGGTGATGATGAAAAAACATCGCCACACACGATTGTAGTCCGAATGTGTATGATGGTCCAAGGGCAATGATGGGCATGCAACCCACTCGACATCGTCGAGCGTGGGTAGTGTGCTAACCCATTTTGGGCATTTATAGCATTTGCCACGCGATTTGTGTGGGACCGTGTGTACAATCCAAGGGATATGATAACATGATACAGTCCACGCTCCCGATTGTGTATGCAGTCCAAGGGCGATAAAGACATGCCATTCCCAACGTCGTCTGACTGTCTGTGCTGCACAAGGGCGATGCTGTCATGCCACGCCCGAGGTAGTCTGATCATGTGTTTTGTTCAATGAAGATGATGGTATACCACTCTCAACGTTGTCCGACCGTGCGTGTTGTCACAAGGTGGATACATGCCATGCCCGAGATTGTCCGACCATGTATGCTGTCCAAGGGCAATAATGACATGTAATGCCCGACATAATCCGACCGTGTGTGCTGCCCTAGGGTTATAATGGCATACCAGACAGACATTGTCCGACCGTGTGTGCAATCCAAAAACGATGATGCCATGCAACACCTGACGTTGTCCGTGCTTGTGTGCAGTCCAAAAGCGATGATGGTATGCCACGCCCGAGGTCTTCTGACCGTGTGTGCTGTCCAAGAAATATGGTGGACTGCATGCCTGACAGCGTTCGACGTGTTGTAATGCCAGGGGAAATCATGGCATTCAATAACGCGAGTAGTTGATAGTGTATGCTTTCCAATGGCGATGTTGGTATGCCACGCCCGACGCCGTCCATCCTTGTGTGCAGTCAAAAGAAGATGATGGAATGCCACGTCGACGTCTTTCAACTGTGTGTGTTGTTCAAAGGCGCAATGTTAGCATGCCATGACCGACGTCGTTTGACTGGTGTATTTCCCAAGGGCTGTGCGGGCATGCTAGGCCCTACGTCATCCAAATCGTGTATGCTGGTCCAGGCGATGTTCGTGTATGCAACGACCAATTGTCCGTTCTGACCATGTATAATGTCCAGAGCAATATGGGCTGACTGCCCGACATCATTGGTCTGTGTGTCTTTCCCAAAGGCACTATGGCATTCTAACGCCTCCGAACAATCGTTCCAACTGGTGTGCGAACAAGGGTGATATAGCCATGCTTATGTAACATAGCCGTCGGTGTGAGCGATTGATGGCACATGCCACGCTCGACGTCATTAGACTGTGTGTGTTGGACAAGGTCCATGATGTCATTCCACGCCCGACATCATCAGAACTTGTATGTTGTCAAGGGCAAGTGAGGGCTTTGTCCATGCCCGCGTGTGTTCCACCCTGTGTGTGTCCAGGATAAAATAGAATCGTTCAGGCACCGAAGTGTCCGACAGAGTGTGCTACCCAAGGTCCATGTGGGCATGCCACGCCCGATGTCGTCCAACCGGATGTGTAATCAAAGGGTCATTGTCTGCATGCCACGCCGAGTCGTTTTGTCCATGTGTGATGATCCAAAGTGATGATAACATTGACACACTTCCGACAGCGTTCGACATTGTGTGCGCCTATAGCGATGATGTCATGATACACCCGACATCCTCCAAGCATGTTTGTTGTCTAAGCGCGATGTGATGGCATGCCATGCCCGACGTCGTCTGACCTGTGTATGTTGTCCAGACGGCGATGATTGCCCTTTGCCACGCCCGACATGTTAGAGTGTGCTCATACAAGGGCGCGATGACGATGCCACGGCCCAACGTTCGGTTCGATCGTGTATGTTGTCCAAGGGCGATTGATGGCGTAGTGATACGCCCGAGTGTTCACGACCGTGTGTGCATTCTAGAGAAAATGATGTCATTTCCACGTCCGGACGAAGTTCAACCGTAAATGTGCTGCCCAAGGGCCATGATGGATTGCCACGAAGCTCGAGTAGTTTGATTGTGTGTGCGTCCAAAAGAAGATGCTGGCATGCCAGCTCGACTTGTCCGAATCGTGTTTGTTGTCCCAAGGGATGCATTAATGCAAGTGCTTGGCGTCAAAAACACCAACTAGCTGTCCAAGGGCGAATTTGATGGCATTGCCACTAAGATGCACTCCAATCGTGTGTGTGTTACCTAAAACCCCCCCCCCCCCCCAAACAAAAGAAAAAAAAAAGAAAAACCCCAAAACCAAAAAAAAAAAATGGGCAATGATGGCATGTAAAGCACAACGTCGTCGGATAGGGTTGCTGCCTAAGGGCCATGATGGCATGGTTAGTAGACCCGATGCATCCGATAATGTGTGCAGTCCAAGGAAGGACGGATGGCATGGCCACGCCGACGTTTAGTCCGTTTTGTGTGCTTTCCAAAGAGATGGATGGCTTTCACAAGTCCAACGATATCCGGGACCGTGTGTGCCTGCTCAAGTTCGCGATATGGAAGTTAACGCCAGACGTCGTCCCGCTGAGTATGCTTCCCAAGGTCCATGTGGGCATGTCACGCCTAACGTTTTCCAACCGTATGTGCTATCCAAGGGTGATGATGGCATGCCACGTCCTATGTCGTTTGCCAGTGTGTGTTGTCTAACGACGATGATGGCATGCCATGCCCGAGATCGTTTGATCGTGTATGCATTCAAAGGCGAGATGGAATTCCACGCCCGATGTAGTCTTATCGTGTGTGCTACCCGAGGGAAATGATGGCATGTAATGCCCGATGTCGTTCAACCGTGTGTGCATCGCAAGGGAGATGATGGCATGGCAGTCCCGACGTCATCCGACTGTGTATGCAGTCCAAGGGCGATGAGGTCATTCCATGCCCGACGTCGTCCTTCCTTGTGTACTGTCCAAAGATGATGATGGTATGCCAAGCCCGTCGTCATCCCACTGTGTGCTGCCCAAGGTCCAAGTGGCATGCCACGCAGACGTAGTCCGATTGTGTGTGCTGCCTAAGGATGATGATGGCATGTCACACTCGACATTGTTTAACCGTTTGTGCTGCCGAAGGGATGTGATGGCATGCAACACCCGACATCGTGCGACTGTGTGTATTGCCTAAGGACCATGCAGGCATGCCATGCATGACGTCATCCAACCATGTGTGCTGACAAAGGGTGATGAAAACATGCCACACCCGATGTAGTACCTGCTGTGGTTATGCTTGTCCAAGGCAATGATGGCCATTTAAAAAACAATCGGGACATCGTCCGAGCATGTGTGCTACCAAGGATTATAGCATGCCACGCCCGATGTTGTAGTGAACCGTGTTTACCATCCAAGGGTATATGATAACATTATACGCAACGCCATCGATTGTGTATGCATCCAAGGGCGAGATAAAAGACATGCCCATTCCCAACATAGTCTGGAATGTCTTTGCTGCACAAGGGCGATGCTGTCATGCCACGCCGGAGGTAGTCTGATCATGTGTTTTGTTCAATGGAGATGATGGTATACCACTCTCAACGTTGTCCGACCGTGTGTGTTGTCCAAAGGTGAGACGACATGCCATGCCTGAGATTGTCCGACCATGTATGCTGTCCAAGGGCAATAATGACATGTAATGCCCGACATAATCCGACCGTGTGTGCTGCCCTAGGGTTATAATGACATACCAGACAGACATCGTCCGACCGTGTGTGCAATCCAAAAATGATGATGCCATGCAACACCTGACGTCATCCGTGCTTGTGTGCAGTCCAAAAGCGATGATGGTATGCCACGCCCGAGGTCTTCTGACCGTGTGTGCTGTCCAAGAAAGATGTTGGCATGCCATGCCTGACATAGTTCGACTGTGTGTACTGCCCAAGGGAAATCATGGCATCCCTAACGCGACGTAGTCTGATAGTGTATGCTTTCCAATGGCGATGTTGGTATGCCACGCCCGACGCCGTCCATCCTTGTGTGCAGTCCAAAGAAGATGATGGAATGCCACGTCGACGTCTTTCAACTGTGTGTGTTGTTCAAAGGCGCAATGTTGGCATGCCATGACCGACGTCGTTTGACTGGTGTATTTCCCAAGGGCTGTGCGGGCATGCTAGGCCCTACGTCATCCAAATCGTGTATGCTGTCCAGGTCGATGTTGTCATGCAACGCCCAATGTCGTCTGACCGTGTTTATTAATGTCCACGAGAAATTGATGGGATGCCCATGGCCACGACTCAGTTAGTCTGTTGTTGTCTTCCCAAAGGCAATGATGGCATCTAACGCCGACATAGTCCAACTGGGTTGTGCTGACAAGGGTGATATTAGCATGGCCCATGCTCAACGTCATCCGGCCGTGGTGTGGCGAGCGAGTGATGGATGACACGCTCGACAGTCATCGACTGTGTGTGTGGGACAAGGTTCCTGATGTCATTTTTTTGCTTTCCCATGCCCACATCATCAGATTGGATGTTGTTAAAGGGGCAATGACGGGCTTGTCACGCCCGACGTCGTTCCACCCTGTGTGTTGTCCAAGGGAAAAAATAGAATGTCACGCCCGACGTGTCCGACAGAGTGTGCTACCCAAGGTCCATGTGGGCATGCCACGCCAGACGTCGTTCGACAGTGTGTGCATTCCAAGTGCGATGATGGCATTGCCACGGCTGACATCGTCCGACCGTGTGTGCTGGCCAAGGGCCGTGATGGCATGCCAAGCCCAACATAGTCCGATCATCTGTGCTATCTAAGGTAGATAATGGAATTGACGTCGTCCAAACCGTTTGTATGTGTCAAAGGATGATGACATTCACGCCCGACACATTGGATGGTGTGCTTTCATGGGTGATGCTGGAATTTGCCACTCCAACGTATTCGACCGTGTGTGCTTCGCTAGGACGATTATGGCACTGGAAGAGGCCACGTTCAATCCGAACAATGTTTGCACTCCAAGGGAGCATTGCATGCCACACCCGACTTCTGTCCGTATTTGTAGTTTTCTTTTAAAGTTGCCTGATGGCCATGCCAAAGATAGTATTCCAATCGGGGGTAACCAAAGGCGATGATGGAATGTAACTCTCGATGTCGTTTGGCTGATTGTGCTACCCAAGGTCCATGTGGCCATGCCACACCCGATGTCTTCCAACCGTATGTGCAGTCTAAGGGCAATGCCTGCATGCCACGCTCGACGTAGTTCGTCCATGTGTGCTGACCAAAGTGATGATAACATGACACTCCCAATATCGTCCAACCATGTGTGCTTCCCAACGGCGATGATGGCATGAAAAACCTGACGTCCTCTGACCATGTATGTTGTCTAAGCCCAATGATGGCATGCCATGCCCGGCGTCGTTGACCCTTTGTGTGCTGTCCAAGGGAAATGATGGCATGCCACGCCCGACAATGTCAGAACGTGTGTTCATTCCAAGGGCGATGACAGCATGCCACGCCCAACATCGTCCGACCGTTATGCTATCCAAGGGAGATGATAGATTGATACGTCCGATGTCGTCCGACCGTGTGTGAATTCTAAGGGATATCATGGCATTGCCATGACCGACGACGTCCGACCGTGTATGCATCCAAAGGGCAATGATGGCTTGCCACACCTGACGTAGTTTTATTGGGTGTGCTGTCCAAGGGAGATTGATGCATCTCAACGCTCGACGTCACTGACTACGTGCGTGTTTGTCCCAATGAAATGATGACATGCCACGCCTGTGTCGATATTGACAGTCTGTGTTGTTCAAGGAGATGATGGCAATTCCACTTAAGGAGTAGTCCGATCGTGTGTGCTGCCTAAGGGAAATTGATGGCATGTAAGCCGACGTTGTCCGACGTGTGTGCTGCTAAGGTCCATGATGCATGGTTAGGCCCGACGTCATCGATAATGTTGCAATCCAAGGATGACGATGGTATATGCCATGCCCGACGTCGGCAATTGTTCTGTGCTGTCCCAAAGTGATGATGGTTTCCAAGACCGACTTCACCCGACTGTGTGTGCTTCCCAAGTGCGATTATGGCATATTACGCCCGACGTCATCCGGCTAAGTGTGTTGCCCCCGACGTTGTTCAACCGTGTGTGCTTCCCAAGGGTAATGATGGCATGGAAGGACCGACATCATCTGACCGTGTGCAGTCCAAGGGTGATGATGGCATTTCACGCCCAACAACGTCCATCCTTCTATGTTGTCCAAAGATGATGATTGCATGCCAAGTCCGGTGTTATCCGATCGTCTGTGCTGCCCGAAGGTCCATGTGCAGGGGCCAACGCCGCACGTAAGTCAATGTGTGTTGCACCCAAGGCGACGGATGATGGCATGAGGCACGCTCCGACGTCGTTGGTCGTTGTGTGCTTCCAAAGGGCGTGTGGCATGCCATACCCGACATCGTTGGACTGTTGTGTTGCCCAAGGACAATGCAGTGCATTGCTACGCATTTATGTCAATCCAAACCGATGTGTGATTGTGATACATTCCATGCCGACGTCACTCATCCTTGTGTGAGTCCAAAGGTGATATGGCATGCTGGCATCTAACGCCGAACGTCTGTAAACCATGTGTGCTGGCACAAGGGCGATGATGGTATGGCGACAACCCGATTGTCATCCGTCCGTGTGTGTAGTCAAAGGGCGATGAGGGATGCAACGGTCGACGTCATCCGCCTTGTGTTTGTTGGACAGGCCCGATGATGGCATGCCACGCGCGACGTACTCGACCGTGTATGCTGTCCAAAGTAATAAGGCTTTTCTCACGACCGACGTCGTCACCACCATGTGTTGTTGTCCAAGGGGCGAAGATGGAGTCATGGCCCGACGTCGTCGGACTGCATGTGATGCCAATGCGAGATGATGGAATGTGCCTGAGCATTCAACCAGTGTGCTATCCAGGGGGCCGATGTGAAAAATATGAACTCCCGATGTCGTCTTAATCTTGTATGGCTTTTCAAGGGCGATTTTTGGAGGCATGCCAAAGGCCTAACGTCGTGCGACAGTGTCATGCATTTCAAGGAGATAATGGCATTGACCAGGCCTACACGTATGATGTGGGTGCTTCCCAAGGGCCATGATTGGAATGCCACGCCTAACGTTAGTTCGATCGTCGTGCTGTTGAGCTGTCCAAGGGTTGCTGATGGCATGCCAGCACGACGTCGTTCGACAGTGGTGGGCAAAATTAGGGGACAATGTAAAATTAACGGGATTTGGATATATAAAAGCTTTTTATATGAAATTGATTAATCTGACATTAAAGTGACATGAAGTCTCATATGTATGACCAAGGTATTTCAAACTTAAAAATCTATTTCATTGTATAAGATTCGAGAAAGAAAAAAGAATTACATTTCTTCAAAAAATAAGGGGTGAAAACTAAAAATTAGGGTTTTGTTAGTTGTTTTAAAAGAAGTTTTAGGAAAAATTGCTCGTCCAATTGTTTGTTGGCGTTTGTTCGCTGTTAGATCTAATACCTCATCGAATCCGAGTCAAAAGTTATGACTGATTGAGAGATCACAATTTTCCACTACTTTTTTGCGGTTGCAATCTTCAAATTTGGTAAAACATTCAAATGATGAAATTCATTTCTAGAATATCGTTTCACTCGATTTTTTTTATTCTGCATAAAAATTTTGAGATCTACATGGTCAAACTACTAAATTGGTTTAGTTTTTTATTTAAAAAAAATATTAATATATTTCTATTTAAATAGCAAATAATATAAATTGTAAAACTAGAAAGGTAATATTCTTCATACCGTATTAAGTTAAAAAATTAAGGACTAGTACAATGCGTTTGGTAAAATTGGAAAATTATATATTAAAAGTGCAAATGCGACAACCATTGATCGATGATGGCATGCCCACCCCCAAGAAGTAGTCAGCATGTTGTACCGAAGGGGCAAATGATAGTTATCTAACGCCCGATGTAGGTCGAATATGTAAAATATTATAAGTCAACTTTATTTCTCGTTTTGTGTCGGCGAATATAAGCATATATGTATATAAGTAAGAGTCTTTTATGTTGTCGGTTTTGCTCGGGGAAAAAAAGCCAAAGGTACAAAAGTTCGTAAAGTAAATAGTTGTCGGCAATCATGTAAAAAGTTCTGTCGGCCAATTATGTAAAAGTAATAGTATGATGGTGTAATATGTCTATAAAAGAGGCATTTTGCTTCATAAATAAAAACACACCTTCATCCATATTTCCTCTCGTACTACTGTCTTCTCTCTCTTCCCGCTTCCACCCCTCCATTGGTACAAAGTAGTTTAAATCAACTAAGTATGGAAAAACAAATCAACTATGCAGATTGATCTACAAGAAAGGTATTCCATTTTTATAGTTATGAGTAGTAAATTAATTATTCCTGGTGAAAATCTCTTGCTAATATATTGTTTATCATGTTTAAATAATGTTAAAATAACCATCTTTAGAAAGTTTGTACAGAATATTCGTCGAAAAAGTATGCCCAGATATGCCATCCTAGGTTGAAACCAATAGGCAGAGACAGGCCGTGTAGGGGAGTTAAACAAAGTTGAGGACGCTTGGTAGGGTAAACAATCAAAGGAAGAACGCTGTGGTAGTAGTGACAGAATAGTGATATTAAATCATTATTTTTGCATTAAAAGCCAAGTATAATTTATTAAGAGGTTGAAAAGGATAAAAAAAATTGTAGTGAAAATGGAAAAATAATAAAATGGAAAACTACCACTTAAAGATGATGTCGATTATAAGATATTATTATTCTATTACTAAAAGATCTTATCCTGGATATAAAAAGAAATTTATTTAATTAACTAGTTAACATACGAAATTATAGAACTAAAAACTCAAGGTGGAATGAATTTACCTACAAAGATACAAGCTGAATTTATTATGACATATTTGATTTATATGATGAATTAGATATTGGAGAGATTACGATATGACTGGAACTTGGCTAAGACGGTATGGAAGAAATTACAGATTATCAAAACTAGAAGAAACAGAAAAATTTAAGAAGACTTTTTAAATTTTATATAAAAGAATATAATGAATAAAAGTTAAAGAAAATTTAAAATCAAAAGAAAACGAAGATAGATAGAAAAGGTTGAGAAGAAAAATATGGAAAAAAATTAAAACCTTTATATAGGAATATAAATTATACAATAACCAAAGCAAAAAATGATTGAAAAAAGATCAGCTCTAATAGAAAAAAATTTCAAAAACAGAATATAAAAAACTGTTTGTTATTTGAAAAAACAATATGCGACAAGAGCAATCTAATAAACAACAATTAATAGACGAAATAATCGAAAAAATAACTGAAAAAGAACAAAGAATTACAATATAGAAAAAAAGAAGGTAGAGAAAACCTATAGCCGGAGTATGTAAATAAATCAATACTAAAACAAATGAAAAAAACTTAGATCTATGTTAAAATAGAAATAGATTATCTGAATATGAGTTTACAACATAACATAGTACATGGATATAATGAATAAAGAAGATTCGCAAGTAGACGAAAAAAATATATGAAAATCAAAGATGGAATGATAATTAAAAAAATAATATTTTCAAATTTAGGAAGAGATACAAGAAAATAGGAGGGAAACAATTTATATTTAAGTTAGAAAAAGAAACAGCAAAACTAGAAGATAGTTTAGCAGGCAGCTATGGTAAGAATAACCCAAAAGAAAATGAAGAACTAGACAATTAAAAGAAATAGAAAAAATAAAACAGAAGAAAGAAGGCAAGAATTAGGGCAAATAGAGAAATAAAAAATACAAAAAAATATATGAACTAGAAAGAGAATTGGATAGATTTAACATTGTTATACGAAAATAAACAAAAGGCAAAACAATTAGAAACGAAAACTAGAAAAGAAAATGAATTAAAAAATGAAAATCACATAAAATGGAAACAAAAAATTAAACGAAGATCTTGATCAAATGAAGGTTCTTGAATTAAATGAAATAAATGCAAATAGATGATAAATGAAAATGACCAAGAATCAGAGATAAGTGATATAAGGAAAACATACACAGAAATGACTAGAACAAAAAACAATAGAAAAAAAATAGAAATAAAACAGGAGATACAAAAATAAACCCAGTACATCCGGAGTTGTCAAACAAGATAATAGTCCCAAGAAAATAGTCCTAGAAATAGTCCTAGAGCTAATCCAAGACAGGCGACACACCACCAATTATACACAGGAAGTTACACAAATCAATAGAGCTAATGCAATATGGAATAGTAGGTTAAAATAAAAATTGGATGCCAAAACAACGAAGTGGGGAACAATTTAATGTTTGATCTAGACTGTGTAACAGAGTAAGTAAAGCAATAGTTATTATGGACAGGAAACATATCCAAACAATTGGATAGGACATAAAATAAAATACAACAGAAACACAAGATATATTGAAAGAAACATTTGTAGGAACAAGTTTAAAACTATGGATAGAAAACCTTACCCCCAGAAATTTAAGAAGTACTTAGAAATGATTAAGAAAATGGATGATCTCCCATCAGCTCAAATATAGAAGTTATGAGATAAATATGATATCAGCAATAGAAGGAATTTGGAAGGCATGACCACAGGATATTAGAAGAACAGATAAAGAAAGAATAATAAATAGACAACTAAGGACAAAATTAAACTATCTGCCAAAATGTGTTATATAGAGAATTATACTTGTGCATTTAAAGACTACTATACAAAGCCAAAATATACTCGTAATGAAGCAAAAGAAGTATTAAGAAACCAATATTTTACAAAATTACCAGAACCATTTAGTACAAAGTAATTAGGATTGGAAAAAGAGGACTTACAAACTTGGGATCTAAGAATAAAATTTTTATCCCCGTGGTTTATACAATTATGCGAACACACAAAAGAAAAAATTAAGAAATGGAAAAAATATTGATATAAAAAATCTATCATGCTGTTAAAATAAAATGGACCGCCAATTCGGATGCACCAAACAAAAACATAAAGGTTTTATAAGAATTATTACAAAAAAAATAGAAACTAAATATAAATATAAACAACCAAGAAAAGGAGAAGATATATATAAAGAATTACAAAACAAAAAGACCTTATAGACCAAAAAGAAAGAATCTCCATGTAACATGTTACAATTGGGAAAAATTAGGGACATATAGCTAAAAATTGTTAAAATTACCGAAAAACATAAAAAACTATAAACAACATTGCAGAAAGTAATCAGAGATGATTGAAAAATGTATGCAAATAGAATTACATTAGATTATGAATAAATGAAAATGTAGATTATGAAGTGTCAGATATAGAATGAAGAAGAAATAGAAAAAAAAAGCAATTAACTCAGATAATGATGAATATACGAAGAAAATATAATGTTCTGAAAACGAAAATAAAATAGCATAACTGAAGAAAATAATGAACACGAAAGGGGGGGAACGAGAAAGAAAGAGAAAGAAGAAAGAAGAAATGTAACCACCAAAAGATAATATTGATAATACAAATTTTTGAACAAATAAAAGGAAAAGAATTAGATTTAGTGTTGAAAAAAATTAGACTACCTAAAATAAAAAGCTGGTTTGTTTAAAGTACAAAAAGAAGAATAGTAGTAGTTAGTCACAAGAGAACATGTTATTGATTGTAAATATGCAAAAGGCGAAGAGATTTACATACCCATAATAACAAAAGAGAATAAATAAAGAAATACATAGTATAAAAAGCAAAGACAATAAAATATTTTTTTTTTTTTTTTTTGGTACACTTAGGAAGCCAAAGAAATATTAATAAAAAGATGTTTCAGAGTTTCAGAGAAGGAATAGATACCAACCCATTGAAATATAGTAGCAGATGAACCAGAATAATACACCCTATAGAGAAAAAGTGTAATTAGTGCAGTTAAAGGGAAATTATTCTATCAAAAATTTTAAATTATAATAAGCTGCCAATTATACGGTATCATTAAAAATACAAATATAGATAAATAATTAGTACTATATTGAAATTATCAGGAAATAACAACTCGCCAACCAGGAAGTTAAAACATGTTCACCAGCAAGAGTAAAAATTTATATATATTAACAACCAAAAAATTAAAATAAGGCAAAAACAAAAATAGAAAAATAAAAATAAGAAAAATCCATTTGGAAAAAGGAGAATAATTACGTGCTAGCTAAATAATGATTATAGTTACAAAGAATAATTGACAATTGAGAAGATTTCGAAATAGAAAATAAAGATTAAGTACCTCAGTATACCAAGTACAAGCATACCAAATTACAAAACAAGAGCAAAATACCCTCATCAAGAATAAGTACATCTAGAGAAAATATGAAATAACCACAAGAAAATACTAGAAGAAGAAATAACACCAAATCACTATTGTATAACAGGAATAATGGATCAAAGAAGATATAAATTTAATAATACAGGGACCAAGAAGAAAATTATATAACAAGAGAACTAGTATTAGAAGAAGAAAATAATAAGAACCGGACATACCTGCCCTGATTAACCTAGTGAAATAATGACTACAAGTGTGAAGAAACAAAGAAAAAGAAATAATTATAGGTGGGAATACCATTAAAAAAACAACTTCAAAAATATACCAAGGAAACTATATATCACGTTAGGAATAAAAATGGTTAGAAAAAAAGTTATTAAGCAATATATTATAGAAAATGAACAATTGAAAATAAATTATCAAAAATAAAAAGATAATATAAAAAGAACACGAGAATAATGAAAATTATTTATACTTGCAAAAATTATAGTAAAGGATTATTACACAAAGATATGATACCTATATAGATACAGGAGCCGAAGCGTAATATATGTAATAAATTGCACTTGACCAGAAAATAAATGGGAAAAATTAAAAACACCATGGTAGTAACGGGGGGATTAACAATGAGGAAGTATGATTTATTAAATACAAAAGCAAACAATATAAAAAAACAAATATGGGATATTAAAATATTAACAATAGAAGAAATGTATAATTTGAATTTACTACAAAAGATATTTATTAGGAATGCCATTTCTAGAAAATACTATCCACCACGTAATAACAAAAAAACATTGTGGCTTACTACACCCAGCGGAAATAAAATAGGAGCAAAAAAAGAGTAAAAATAATAAACACGAAAAAAAAACTATGGAATGGATTAAAAGGAAGTGAAAGATAAATCAAGAAAATGAAAATATAAATAATAACCAAAATAACGCAATTAGACATTATTAAATTGCTATAGACAAGTCAAAATTAATTAATGAACCAAATAGAACAATTATATAGTGAAGATCCATTACAAGGATGGGAAAAAAAATAAGACAAAAAGTAATTAAAAATTGAATTATAGAGGTGAAAATAGTATAATAACACAGGAGAAACCATTAAAATATAACTTTGATGATCTAGAAGAATTGTTAAAATTAATAAAGTGAATTGTAGAAAATAATTACATACAAAAAGCAATAGTAAACATACAAGTCCAGCAGTGATAGTAAAAAAACATAGTGAACAAAAAAGAAGGTAGTAAAAGTAGAATGGTCATAGATTATCGCAATCGAATGCTTTTAAAACCAAAACATAAAATATCCAATCCAAACAAAATACTAAAATAAAGGACAAATACAAGGATAATAATTATGCAGTAAATTTGAACGCAATCAGGATTTACCCACCAAAACTAGAAGAGAATCAAACATTAACAGAATTCACAGTACCGGCAAGGTTCTAGAAATGGAATGTGTTACTTTTGGATATAAAAATGAACCAGGTAGATTCCAACATTTTATGGAAAAATGTTTTAAACCAGCTAGGAAAAAACTGTATGTATATATAGATGACATATTGTTATATTCAAAAACACAAGCTGAAAACATATAAGATATTGGAAAAATTATACATATAGTAAAAAGCAGGGGTTATAAGTTTGAGTAAAAAGAAAAAGCAGAAAAGAGAGAAAGAAATTATGAATATCACAAATAGATTTTAGGAAGACCAATAGATTATAAAAATGGAATAAAAAGGCAAACACATATAGTACAAAAAATAATTACTAGTGATGAAAAATAACGATACAAAAAGAAAATTACTCCTTCCTAGGATAGTAAATCAGGGTGGCGTAAGAGAATATATCCAAAAAATTAGCAGAACATCTAACCATTACATAAAAACTTTATAAAAAGATTGTTAGAATATCATTTGATAATAAAGATAAAAAACATATAAAAAATTATTAAGAATTTATGCAAAAAACTACCACAAAACTATATTTTCCTGATGAAAATAAAAAAATTGACTTACCGTTGTCGAAACAGATCAGATTCAAGTGGATCATAGTATGGATGAGTTTTAAAATACAAATAGAAAAAAGAAAAAATAGAAACACCATTGAGATATTATTCAGGGATTCTTATACAGAAGACAAATAAAATGGGAATAAATAGAAAAGAATTTCCATTATATAAATGTTTATGGCATTGAACCATATATGTGTACAATAAATTTATGTAAGAACAGAATAACACACAAGTAAAATGGTGGTGGTGGATAACGAAAAATTAGATGATTCAGTTAGTTAAACAAAAGGAAATAAGGAGATAGTATTAAAACATACTAAATTTTACATTTACAATTAGTTGTGAATAAAAACTGACAAAATTGATTAGCAGACTATTTATCAAGGACAGAGTTATACGCAAGACAGGATAATGTTATAGAAAACATACTCAAAAACCTAACTACACTTTGACACAAAGGTGGACATAGGGATTGAGGAATCGAAAGCTAGAAGAAAAGGAAGAATCTTACAAGTACGGCAGGAATGACTCTAAAAAATGCGGAAGTACGTCGTTCGGCAGACAGGTAAAAAGCACAGAACGAGAAGGACGGAAGGTGGGAAAAACTCAATAAAACATGAAAGGTTTGTTTGACTGCAAGCTAACAGCAAGCAATCTACAACCAAAGAGCTAGTGAATAAGATCATACAAAATTTAAATATGAAAAAACTCTTCGAGCTACACATTTATTCCAAAGAACAGGAAAAACTCATTATTTAACACCACAAATACATACTACTCAGAAAGTGATTAAAACAAGATAAAAAAGCCTTACAACCAGATAACCCTGTATATATGAAAACCTGGATAAAACCAAAATTAGTGGTAAGCTCAACACTAGATCTCCCAACTACCAAAACCCTAATACTGATTTATAACCCCAAAAAGTTACAGGATATAATAGTTAATAGCACAACCGGGCACCAATGGCAAATTAGTAAATGAAAATGTTATCGTTAGGATTACTTAATACAGTTATACCCAAACAGGGAGACATAATCGTATCCAATACCAGAGCTATACAAAGCCCTTCATACTATAAAAGAATTACTAAGGAACATGTTTTATATAAAGTTTTATTCGTCACCAGCAGAAGATTATTTATGAGATAAACGCACTTATACAAGTTTAGAAAAATTGGTTTGACCAGAGATATATATTCCAAGAAGATCGGAATAACAACAAGAGATACCAAAAATGAGATACCAGAATTCTACGCCAACAAAAGAGTTTTATAGGAATAGCAACTATCCTAATGAACTAACTAACAATTGTTAAACGGAAATTCATAATGGAGCTATTATGTAACGATAGCAATTTATGATATATTCACATTCAAGAAATCATAGAACCATGGAGATCGCCAATGAGGATACTTAGTCTGTCAAGCCAAGCAAAAACCAACAACAAGAGCATTAAGGAAAGGGTTTTTTCGGAAGAAGGATTGACCAGATATTGCAAAATTATTGGACAAAAATACCCCCGACCATATATGTTCGAAAATTGTCAGTGAAAGATAACGTTCATACCAGGACTCAAATTTGTTTTTTGGAAATAAAAAAAAAAACGGGCAAGAGAGAGCAGTAGTAAAGAGAAATATGGATGAAGGTGTGTTTATTGAGAAGCAAAATGCCTCTTTTATAGACATATTACACCATCATACTATTTATTTCATAATTGGCCGACAAACTTTTTACATGATTGGCCAAAACCACACTATTTACTTTACGACGTTGTACATTGGCTTTTTTCAGCCGACGCAAAACGACAAAAATAAAAAGACCTACTTTATACATATATGGCTGATATTCCCAGCCGACACAAAACGACGAAAATAAAGTTTACTATAATAATTTTTAAAAATATTTTTTTTTTTATTCAATTTTAACGTTTGTATGACGTTATCTTCTCCTTGACACTTCGAACCCTATATGTTCGGGGTATTTTTGTCCATAATTGTTCAATAATCTTGTCCATAATTCTTTCTCCGAAATAAACCCTTTCCCTTAATGCTCTTGTTGTTGGGTTTTTGCTCTGGCTTTAGCAGACTAAGTATCCATTGGCGTATCTCTTCCTATCTTGTTTCTCTGATTTCTTTAGAATTTGAATATATCATAACTTGCGCTCGTACATAATAGCCTCCATATCTGAATTTCCGTTTAAATAATTGTTAGTTTAGTTCATTTAGGATATGGTGCTTTTTTTTTTTTATTCCTATACATCTTTTGTTGGCGTAGTTATGGTATCTCCATTTTTTGTATCTCTTGTTGTGATTCCGATATCTCGGGAATTACATATTCTGGTCAAAACCAAGTTTTTGTATAACTTGTATATGTTTTATCTCATCAAATAATATCTCTGCTGGTTGCGACATAAAACTTTAATATAAAACAATGTTTCCTTTAAGTAATTCTTTTATAGTTCATGAAGGCTTGTATAGCTCTGGTATTTAAGATATTTTCATCTTCCTGTTTGGGTAATAAACTGTATTAAGTATCCTAACTATAACATGTTCTTACTAGATTTGCATTGGTGCCCGTTTGGCTTTAAACTTATTATATCCTTGTCACTTTTGGGTTATAAAATCAGTATTAGGGTTTTTGGTATTTGGAGATCTAGGTTGTTGAGTTTAAATAAATTTTAGATTTTATAAAGTTTTTTCAATATATGAGCGGGTTTATGGTGGTAGGCTTTTTATCTTGTGTTTAAACTTCTTAGTACAGTATGTATTGTGGTGTTATGAATCATAGTTTTTCTGGTTCTTTGAATAAGTGGTTTATCGAAATTTTTTCATATTTTAAATTTTTATTCCTTATTCCACTAAGCTTCTTTTGTTGTAGATGTGCCTTGCTGTTGCTCGGCATTCAAACCACACATTATCAGGGGTTTTTATGGAGTTTTTTCCCACCGTCTCCTTCTATTTGTGGCTTTTTTACCGTCTTCCGACCGACGTTGAGCTCCGCATTGTTAGAGTCATGCGCTGACTGTGTCGATTCTCTTCCTTTTTCTTCTGCTTTCGAAGTTCTCATTTTCCCCGACTGTCCATTTGTGTACATGTGAGTTAGGGTTTTTGGAGTATGTTTTTCCATAACATTATCTTGGTCCCTGGCTGTATAACTCTGTCTTGATATAGTCTGTGCAATCATATTTTTGTCAGTTTATTATTTCCCGT
>JAKWJA010001621.1:0-25091 GCA_027704765.1 Solanum habrochaites | reverse complement strand
CCTTCCAGACTGAGTTCTCACCATT
The DNA here is from genome assembly GCA_027704765.1 of Solanum habrochaites. NCBI lineage: Eukaryota > Viridiplantae > Streptophyta > Magnoliopsida > Solanales > Solanaceae > Solanum > Solanum habrochaites. The sequence goes on along the minus strand of JAKWJA010001621.1, from coordinate 25,066 downwards.
CCCCCACTTCCTATCCCCCTGTCTAGAGGACAACCCCTCAACCCGTGACCAGACTGAACCGCAACCCCAAACCAACTCCTTCTTTTCCCTTCAAGAACCTATCTCAAGAATGATGGTTCTTACCACACTTAGGGCAAGTGAGGTAAGTCTTGGTGCCTGAAACACTTCCCTGAGGCTTAGATCCTGGTGCTCTACCCTTCTGGTCATACCTTTTCTTGGAGGATGAAATAATAGCTGATGAAGGGGTAGGTTCTGAAAATTTTTGCTGACTCGGCGAGTGATTTCCACCACCCAATCTCTACTGAGAATAGTCATAGTTTCCTGTCCTATCCTTCTTATTCTCTTTGACCTGTTCTCTAAGTTTATCACCCTCAACCTACTGAGCATGAGTTATAAGCCTAGAGATATTCATATCTTCTAGTAACATAGCATTTTCTTCCTTTCATGCCCTCATTTTCACCAAAAAAAAAAGAACCCAAATCTGACACTCCATACAAAATTTATTCATTTGAGGTGAGCCCCTGTAGTCAATTACACCATCTGATGAGTCAACTTGGATAGTTGGTTAAACTTGAGTCCATACTCTTGGACTGTCATGTTACCATGCCTTAAGTTTATGAATTCCTGGGGTTTTGCTTCTCTCATCTCTATTAGGAAAAACCTATCCAAAAAGGTATCACTAAAGCAATCCTAAGTAACAGGAGTTGCATTTGTACCCCTATTTTACTTCAACTCAGTGTACCTGATATGATCAACATCCTTCAATTGATATAATGCCAACTCACCCGATCATTCCCAGTGACGTGCATTGCCTCAACGACATTCTTGATCTTATCCAAGAAATTTTGAGGATCCTCATTAGTCTGTGATCCTAAGAATTTAGGCGGATTCATCCTGACAAAGTCATGGACCCTTGCTGCTACTTATCCACCATTTTTATTCACATGATCATGAATCCGATTGTTTTGGTTTGTCATACTATGAGACAACATCTGTATGACATTCCTAAACTCAACATTGGAGACTTCTTGATCTGGGACTGGAAGAGCTGTGTTTGCATCCCTGGCATTCACATTCCTAGCGTTAGCTCTAGGAGGAGGCATGATTTGAAATGTAGAACGTCAAGTTAGAATGGAATAAGATCGTACCTTACGCACGATAAGAGTAACAATAAAGTGATGTTTTTCTTAAAAACGCTTCAAGCCTCCCCTTTCATTAGATTGGGTGCAACTTACACACCCATGAAAAGGATTCTACTAGTGGCAACTTTAGACATCCTATGACACGCTGAACCTATTGCTTGACCCAAAACCAATTTTTTTCACCCCCGGAGCTCCCCCCCGGACACGGACAAAACGAAAAACTAGAAAAAAAGTGAATCCCTAAGCTAACCCTAACCCTGTCTTCATGATCATGAGCATACTAAAGAATATAAACTGTTGCTGAAACTAAATCATAATTTCAAACTCAAAAGATGGGAAATACCTATATTCAGTAAGTGAGGTATTTGAAAATAACAGGTTTAATACAAGGGAAATATTAACTCAATACTATGCTGAAACTAACTATGTCTGACATAAGCCTCTAAATGACTAGAAATACTGGGACAAGCCCTAGCTAAGTCTAGCAAAAATAGAAACTAAATGACTCAAAAAAACTCATGACTATTATCATTGGAGAATGAGGACTCACCAATGAATCTACTAAACTAAAAATTGGAAATCTATCTATGCGTGATCTGGGTGCTGAGAACCTGAACCTATATCACGAGAAGATGTAGCGCATGTATTCATCAGAACTTGAAAGGTACTGAGCACGTATGATAGAATAAAGCTGAAATAAAACATAACTGAACAAGCACAAAAGCAAGTATAATAATCTGAACATGATATAGATAATTCTGAGCTAACTAAATGCAATGACCAATTTATAACATGCTGAAACTGGATACTGAGTATACTGATAAATGGTCAATGCAAGAGAGTTTAACTGAACTGTTTGGAGCTATACTAACTGATAATAAACCACATGATTCTAATGTGGAGTCCGATGTATACCCCCATCGAAGACCAATTATAACCCTTTCAGAAATATAAAGGCATGTTGGCGTGATCACTAAACTGATTGTCCATAGGGGACTTACAACCTGCTTGGCTAGTAGTTCTAGGACTAATTGGGTACGCTGAACCCTAGTCCAACCCTGTATTATGCTACTCCCATTGCTTTATGTAGTTAACTAATTATGTTAGAATTTTCTGTAAATACTTGATAACTCAAAACTGAACATGCAAACTGGGAATGCAACATTTAATCTGATAATGATGCATTAATAACTGAGGAATGTATATATGAAGTAATTAAATATCTGACCTAGCATGTGTAATTTAAGAACCTAGGGTTCTGAAATTCATGCAATAATCTGAGTATTAACATGTATATCTGATTTGGAGCATATATTTAATAAATTTACGAAGTTCTATTGAAGTTATAGAAACCCTAGGTTTAATCATGATAAGAGAATCAAGAACTGACTGAAACTAGGGACCCAATGGGTGAAAGATACGCACTGGTGAAATCCCACATACTTTGTGATGAAATTGACGGAGAAACACTTAGATTTCGGGGCTAAAACCACTGGAAACTTGTTGCTTTCTTGAACTAGGGTTCTTGACCTTTTTCTCTTTTCTTGCTTCTAATTTTATAAGTTTTGATTAATGATTTGACTTAGGTAAGTTTTTTATGTTTCTAGTCTTAAACTGACTAAAGTCTGATGATTTAGAGCCAAAACGACGTAACTTAGGGTTTAATAAAGTGGGAAAAGACCAAAATACCCTTGAGTTGATTTCTCTTGGACCAAACGACGGCCTAGACAGATGGTCCGTCATTTGATCGACTGTCCGTCGTTGGGTCTGAAGGTTGGGACTGTTCGACAGGCGTTTACTAAAACATGCATAACATTTTACTTTGGGGTCTGATTTTAGCAAGGTCGCCGGCAATGGAAAGATAATTCAATTATCTATCTGTGGGTAGGTTATGCGACATCTAATTCATTTTGTGTTAAAAGTTATGACCATTTGAAGTTGATCCAATTACATTTCCCCCTTAACTGTCTTCTAATTCTCACCTACGGTCATACCTACGGACCGTGGGTCGACCGAAAGATTATACTAGTCATTCGTGTCTCTTGTTAGAGAGTGGGTGAATGGGGTGTTGATCGATGGTCACGAACTACGGACCGTAGTCTGACCTACGGACTGTAGGTCCATCCATCGATCAAGACTTAACCATATTTCCTAGGTTGAGATTTTGGGGGTTTATGAATCCATTGGCGGATGTACAGGACGGACCATGGGTTAGGCTACGGTCCATCGATGTCTAAGTTGGTTGCACATGCAGGTTTTTCTAAAAAACTGGTTTTTTGTCTGCTTTGGATACGGGGTGTTACATTATGTATATTGGGCCTTGGCAGATTTGTCTGCTGGCTTTCTTTCATTTTTATTTTCTGTTAATAGTTTTGGGCTTCAAGTGAGCATATTACTATAATTCTAAATCTTGTCCATCAAGATTGTGCCTTTAACAATATCCATATAGCTCAAGTAGGTGATGCAGTTGCTAGCTTAATAAAGCCAAACAAGCAGATCAATTATGTTATTCCATTTTATGAATATTACATCCTCTTGCTTCAACTTAGAACTTAACTTTCAAATTTAAGCTCAATTACCACCTTACTATCTCTAGTTTAAATAAATCCGACGGAGTCAAATTACAGTAAAGACGCTGAAACGTGTATGACATGATACATCACTATCCGACTAGTCTAAACCAACACTAATTATATAAGGAACATGGTCCCTCACCTATACATATAGACATATACTTACTTCTCGGCACATAAACTAAGAATTTTCATGTAACTTCTTCTACTTGTTGTTTCCTCCATAACACTTTTACAGAAGCTACCTTTTTATTTATTATCTTCCTAATTTGTCGATCCAAAATAGCAATGGGTACTTCTTCATAAGTGAGATCTAACGTAACCTGTACATCTTCAGTAGGAGTATTACGAGATGGGTCAGCTATTTATTTTTGTAGCATTGAGACATGAAATAACGGATGAACTGATGAAAGCTCTTGTGGTATCTCTAACTCATAGGCTACTTGGTCGAATTTTCGAATAATCTTGTGGTAGCTCTAACTCATAGGCTACTTGGTCGAATTTTTGAATAATATTATATGGCCCTATATAGCGTGGACTCAACTTTCCCTTTTTCCAATCCTCATTACCCTTTTCATTTTGGAGACACCTTCAAGAACACCCAATACCCTATAGAAAATTCTAGTCCTCTCCTTCTGATATCCGCATATGATTTATGTCGACTTTGAGATGTTTCTAGCCGCTGCTGTATCACTTTGAATTTTTCCATAGCTTGATGAACAAGGATCCGTCTAACTAAGCCAATTTTTTCATTCAATTCATATTCACTTTCAACCCCAGCCAATTAGTGATCTACACTTTAGACCATATGAAGCTTCATATGGTGCCATTTTAATGCTCGAATGGTAACTATCGTTATAACCAAATTCAATAAGTGGTAGGTGATCATCCCAGCTACTCTTGAAATCTAATATACAAGCTCGCAACATATCTTAAGTGTCTGAATTGTACATTCTTCCTGGCCATCCATTTGAGGATAAAAGGCTGTACTTAAATTCACTTGTGTTCCCAAACTCTTCTGAAATGACTTCCAAAAATTTGCAGTGAACTGAGCTCTTCCATCAGATATTTTTGATATTGGCACTCCATGCAGTGGAACCATATCTTTAATGTACAACCTCACATACTATTTAGCTGCATAAGTAGTCTTCACCGGCAAGAAGTGCACTGCTTTGGTCTGTCTGTTGACTATTACCCATACGGAGTCAAACTTCCGGAATGATCGAGGCAAACCAGTGACAAAATCTATATTGATCATGTCCCATTTCCAAATCAGAAGTTCTATACGCTGCATAAAACCTGCTGGCCTCTGGTGTTGTGATTTTACCTACTGACCATTTGGGCATTGAGCCACGAATTCTATAATGCTCCTCTTCATGTCCCCTCACCAATGCATTTCTTTCAAGTCATGATACATTTTAGTTGACCCCGGATGAACAGAGTATCTTGATTAATGTGCTTCCATCATGATCCTCTTTCTTAGTTCATCTAAATTATGTACACACAATCTGGTCTGACATCGAAGTACTCCTTAAGCTGTTGTACATTCTCCTTAAGCTTTAAAAGAATAGGATCACTGTACTGCTTCTCTTTCACTTCCACTATTAATGAGGATTCTACCTCATTTTGAACAATAACCCTTTGTCTTGAGATTCAAGAAGGCGAACCCCCAAGCTAGCTAGTTGTCATAGATCTTTAGTTATTCCTTGTCTTTCCACAGACTGCCCATAAGTACTTGCTAGTATTTTACGGCTTAAAGTATCAACTACTACATTTCCTTTACCGGGATGATACAAGACATCAATGTCATAATCTTTTAATAGCTCCAGCCACATTCGCTGACTCAAATTTAAGTCCATCTGCTTAAAGATTTATTGAAAAATCTTGTGATAAGTGTATATGTAAACATGAACTCCATACAGTAGTGGCGCCATATCTTCAAAGCAAACACAACTGCTGCTAGCTCTAGATCACGGGTTGGATAATTTTTCTCATGTGGCCGCAACTGCCTTGAGACATAAGCTATACATTTACCATGCTGCATCAATACACTAACTAATCCCACTCCCGAAGCATTACAATACACTGCATAGCCTTCTGGAAGTATCAACACAGGGGTAGAAGTTTATTTACTCTTCAGCTCTTGGAAGCTTCTTTCACACTCATCACTCCACTGAAACTTGGTTTCTTTGTGTGTTAGGTTTTTTAAGGGTGAAACAATGGAACAGAATCCTTTAACAAACCTTCTGTAATAACCTTCCATCCAAGAAAACTACAGATCTTTGTAGGTGTTGTAGGTATTCTCCAGTTTTTCACGGATTCTATTTTATGGTTATCAACCTTCATTCCTTCCTAATATATAATATGACCTAGGAATGCCACATATTTCAACCAAAACTCACATTTAGAGAACTTTACATACAGTTTACGATCACAGAGAATTTATAAAACCTGCCGCAAGTGGTTAGCATGATCCTCTTCCGATCTTGAATACACAAAAATTTCTTTTGTGAGCACTATCACGAACACATCTAAAAATGGATTGAACACCCTATTCATCAAATCCATAAAAGCTGCTGGTGCATTTGTTAGCCTGAATGATATGACTAAAAACTCAAATGACCATATTTTTCGTAAAGCTGTCTTGGGTATATCTTTGTCCTTGACCCTCACTTGGTAATAACCTGACCTAAGGCCAGTCTTTGAAAAACACCTATCACCTTGTAATTGATCAAACAAATCATCAATTCTAGGGAGGGGATATTTGTTCTTAATTGTCACCTTATTCAACTGCCGATAGTCAATACACATTCTTAACGAGCCATATTTTTTGCGTACAAATAAACAAGTGCTCCCCATGGGGACATACTAAGATTTATGAATCCTTTTCCTAATAAGACTTTTAATTTCTCCTTCTACTCCCGTAGTTTTTCCGGAGCCATTCTATACGTAGGAATTGAGATAGGTTTAGTATTTGGAAGCACATCAATACCAATTTCTACTTCTCATTGTAGAGGCAACCCTGGAAGATCCTCAGGAAACACATTGGGAAATTCATTTATCACTGGAAGGGATTGAAGGGTTTGTGAATCTACATCTACATTTTTTAGTTTGACCAGGTGATCCTTTGGAAATAATCTTCTTTGCCCTAAGATAAGAAATAAATTTACCTCTTGGCGCCCCAATATTACCTTTCCATTCGAGGACTACCTCTTTTGGAAACTTAAAATAAACTATCTTACATCGGCAATCTAACCGTGTCTTACAAAAGCTAAAAAACCCAACCAATTTCAATAATACCCCTTATAACCTAACATCTACATTTCCTTCTATCTCAACAGGTCAGCCATGTATCTGATCACAAATAGTTTACATGCAATCAGATAAACTCTTCAGCTATAATAGACCAGTAAAACACTTCTAATGGCTTCACTAATAATTTCTGATGTTCTTTTGAACTTTCCCCCAGCCAGCAATGGTGTAACATATGATGTGGTGACCCTGGATCAAATTAATCTCGATCTACATATGTTAAGATGGACAATGTACATGTAACCACATCTGGCGAGGCTTCTGAATTTTGTCGATCCTTAGTGCATATGTGCGATTCTGACCTCAGTAGCTAACCAATCCATACCCATTATAACATAAAAATCTACCATGTCTATCTCAACAAGGTCAGCCAATGTATCATGATCACAAATAGTTCAGTAGACACTTCAAATGGCTTCACTAATAATTCTGGTTCTTTTGAACTTTCCAGCAATCAATGGTGTAACATATGATAGTGTAATCCTTGGTTAAATTTTATATAAAATATGTGAAAGATGGACAATGTACATGTAACCACATCCGGCGAGGCTTCTAAATTTTGTCGATCCCCTAGTGCATATGTGTGATTCTGACCTCCACTAGAACTAGCAGCTCCCCTAGCTCCTCTATCATGACATGTAGGAATTTGTAGCCCCTACGCAAAGAAGGTGTTGATGAGTTTGATGTAACAAATGATCTAGTTGGCTGTGGAATACCACCCACGCCCCTATGAGGGCAGTTTCTCATCATATGCCCTGGTGTGAAACAAACCAAAAGCAAACATTTGTCCCTACCCTCCATGCACCTAGATCATTCCTCTACACTATTTACAACGTATTCGAGGATTCCTTGATTGTCTTGTACTTCCTTGTTCTTGATGACCTATTATTTGTGAGCCTTGTCTTTTACTTTTTTGCCCAAACTGATTGCCCCTATGACCTTGAAGGTGGAGCACTAGCTATAGCATATAAAGATGATGGCCTAGGTGGTGTGTTAGAGAACAGAGGCCTAAACTCACCTTGGGATGGTGTAAACTGCCCCATGGATCTGGCCCTCATAGAATGCTCTATTTCTGCCTCTTGTGTCATTCTTCTTTGTCTTTTATCCTCCAACTTTTGCGCAAAGGCCTGCATTATTGCTATATATATATATATATATATATATATATCATTATTCAATGAAGTAATGGTAAAAATCTCTACACTAAATATGAGTCTAATTCATCCCCATATCGATGAACTCTATCCTCCAGGTAGCTACTATCTTAGGAGCTGTTTGCCAAGGAATTGGGAAATTGAGCTGTACTCTCTTCAACTCTCACTCTCACCCACGCTCATACAATCCTTGGTGAATATATTTAAGAACTGTTTGCCTGGCCCTCGGATATTCTCAAATGGAAGATAATGGTCAAGGAATGACTTTTTGAACTCTTTCCACGTAGATGAAGGTGCATCCATTCCCCTAGATTGCTTCCAAGCTTCATACCACAATATAGCCACACCCTTTAATCTATATGCTGCTAGCTTAAGTTCTTCTTTACCACTTACATGCATAATATCCAAAGTGCATTTGATATGATCTATAAAGTCTTGCGGATCTTCATTAGGATCAACGCGGTGAAAAATAGAGGGTCCAAGTTAAGAAAATCATGTATCCATGTCCCTACTGATCTATCTACATCACTAGTACCTGCAACTGGAACTTCTTGCCTTTGTCCATGACCAGCAACTGTACGAGTCAATAATTGGAATGCATTCCTCAATTCTTGCTCTATATCATTGATAAAGGGTTCCTGAGGTTAATCTTCGCTCCTTAGTTATTCGGGAGATGGAGGAATCGGGGAAATCTGTGATAGAGACTCATCTTGAGCCCCACTTTGAAAACCTTGACTTGGTGGTGGTTGGCTGGTCCCTTCATGGGCAGCCACATCCACTCTCCTTCTTTCCATTTACATTCACCCTTCTCGTAACGCACCTTCAGAACATCATTACTATAGTAAAAACAATTAGAAATTAAATCGGATTCCACTTACCTCTGGTTCGATCGCACGATCTAAGAATGAAAGAAAATGAGACAAATCTTATCATGTCCCGTAGCCTCCTGTTTATAGATGTGGTTCAAGACCACGCATAATCAACTAATCCAACATAACACCGACTTTGGTAGATCCCTAGGATTACGTGCTCTGATACCATTTTGTCCGCCTTCAACCCTTAATACGGACAGGCCACCCGATGCCTAAAGGCCCGAGAGACTAACCTGTAAACCTATTTTATTTTTTTAACTATTATATAACTTATAAACATTGTGAAGTTCACCTAGGGACGCATCATCATAAACCAACATAATGAATCCAAAAGTTATATACAAGACTTTGGCATTTAAGAAGGCCACAATCCCTTAGGATCACACGGAACAATGTACATACGTCTACGAAGCCTCTCAAAGATAGAAAACTAGAGTAGGTCGGGACATACCCCGCCTTGCCCTTAACTACGATACAATACCAAATTGAATTTACCAAGGAGTCAGTAAAGCTCCGAATCAACCAAGAGCTCACCAAAAGCATTTGAGTGTTGTATGCTCCTACTGAGGAGGTTTACTAGCTGGAGTACCTGTGCTTGTTAGCATGAAATGTAGCGTCCCCAGGGAGGGATGTCTGTACAAAAAATGTACTAAATATGTAAGCAATATATTATATGTAATACGAGGGCTCAAATGAAATCAAGTATCAACATATGAGTGCATAGATAAGGAGAGAAGACCACCTTTGCTTACTCTTGTGAGATCATGTAAGTTACATTGTTTACTTTACTTTTCTGTAGGCATATTAACCCCTGGGATGCGGTCCTCATAATTACAACATTTAGGATCAGCCCATGCTAGGCTTTCGCCCATGAGTTGTCACCCTTCTATACTTTCACCCTTGAGCTACCACCCTTATGTACCAGTATGGATCGACCCATGCTAGGATTTCGCTCCTGGGCTACCACCCGTAATTATATAGATTTCTTCATTTAGATTCTTTAATCTTTGAGATTGTTGTTTATATGTTCATAACTCTTTCCGGATTTTTTTTGGATAATCATAACTGTTTTGAGATGTTATTTTTGGTGTCAAATCATTTTAGAGATATGAAGTACGGACCAGTAAGAAGACATAAATATACGTCAAGGCAATAAGCAATGACATACGGAGCTATGAACTTCAACACATTACTTTAAGAGTATGACAACAATTACTTCAAAACAAAAAACAAAGAGGATATTCACCAAACTTGCTTTTACAAATACCATTTCTATACCTTATGGGGGGGGGGGAGGGGGTAATCACAACTATAAGAAGTGAACATATATTGAAGTAATATCTAAGCTATGCACTACGGGGAGGGGGGAAATTTATAGTTTTAATTTGGAATGACAGTACGCTACCACTATGTTTCTGTTTTTCTAAGGAATATAACTTATAGAGTCACTTTGTTTGGTATTAATGGAAGTATTATGATTCATGCCAAAGGGATATATCATAGAAAAACCTTATACTTATCCTCTGACTGATATACTAATCACACGATTCTCTGCCCTCCCCTATTAGGTTCTGTTATCCCCCTTTACAATTTTTAGTCATGGTAAACTAAAAAACTAAAATTTAGAATCTAATCCAACTAAATCACAAAACCTGCTTTGATCCTCTTAAAACAGGCAGCTAACTTTGACAGATAATGATCCCATACAACCCTTAACATAAATGATGTATCCACCATCACATTTATATTCTTTGTCCGTCACAATATATTATACATCCTTCCCCAAGAAAAACCAAGCTGGCGACAGACACGAATCATAAGAACCATCCCAATAATTTTTTATCATACAACTAATATTGAATCACCATCTCCTTTGGGTTCTTCATGACACACTCACTAATTCCACACTCAAACTCATACATAAGGAGGCAAAAACGGAGCATCACCTAATTGAAGTTTTCTTTTCTGCAAACTTTTCCCTTATACTTGAATTCTTTTAGAACTTAGTTTCCCTTCACACTTCACCAATAAGAAAGAAAGGTAATTTTTAATTAATTAACTAAGAAGTGAGCCTAGATGAATGGAATATTCTGTCTGCTTGTAGTTATATTAGAGCATGAATAACCTGTTTTTCTTTCCTAATCAATCCATTGGAGAATTAAGCTAATCCATGAGTTTTCACTTACATTCGTTTGCAGATATGAGGGTTTCTTCAAGAACCCTAGAAAATTTTAAGGCTGCTGGTTTAATAATTAAGAGAAAAGAGAGAGAGAGCTAGAGTTAGTTCTTATTTTTATGTGTTAAAATGGGTGAAGAATATATGCTTATATTGGATATATAAGGAGCATTATTGACCACAAAAATATCCTCTAGAACCTCTTTTTTATTGGGTTCATTTTCAGCCACTAATTGGTCAAGTAGGTGATGCACCTGCTTATGCATATCAAGCAACTCAAAAGGTCAAAATAGGTGATGCACCTAGTTGCTTTCACTTGGGCTTTATCTATATTGGGCCTTGGCAGATTTGGCTGCTGGGATTTCTTTCATTCTTATTTTCTTTTAATAATTTTTGGGCTTCAAGTAAGCCTATTACTATAATTTTAAATCTGGTCCATCAAGCTTGGGCCACTTTAACAATATCCATATAGCTCAAGTAGGTGATGCAACTGCTAGCTTAATAAATCCAAGCAAGGAGCTCAATTATTTTATTCTATTTTATGAATATTACATCCTCTTGCTTCGACTTAGATCATAACTTTCAAATTTAAGATCAATTACCACCACACTATCTCTAGTTTAAATATATCCGGCGGAGTCAACTTACACTAAACACGCTGAAACATGCATGTCATGATACATCACGGTCCAGATAGTTTAAACCAACACTAATCATATAAGGAACATGGTCCCTCACCTATACTATAAGGCCAACAGTATCACAAGAATAGAACAAGTATACGCGTAAGATGGGTTTTTACATACTTAAACGTAGAATAAGATTGGCCAAGTCTTCCGACCCAAGGAACTCCCCATATCTTCAAATAAATGATCATCTCAAACAAATTAGGACATCTGTGGATAACTGACTTCAGGTTCAACATTATAGAATGTGCAGGAATGGTATTAAAAGTATAAACTAGACAAAGACTGGTCACTGAATCAGGTTGTAAGCGTACCATTCTGGTACCATTTAGGTCTAGAAATATTCAGGATGGAATGGGATACATTCAAAAATAGAATAGTATCATGATTTATACCGGTATATCCATACCATTTTATCCCCATTTCGTTCGGGTCCCATGAAATCATTTTTAAAAAATAAAAATACTGTGCATGTAGAAGAAAGGACTGTATTTCATAGTAGCGGAGCAGCCTACAATTTTTTTAGAAGGCAGTGCATTTATGGAAGTGTCTATGTACATTTTACTTACAACTTCTAGGCTATCCACCATGAATTTATGCAAATGCCACCAGCGACACTTTTTTTAATTGTCTCCAAATACAATTTTTTATCGGTCAAATCTTTGATCTTCAAATTCCCTATTCCCCTTTTATTTATAAAACTTATAAATACTCCCTCTTTTATATTTTTGGTTACTAATTTACAATATCAATTATTAGTTTTCTCTCAATTCTCAATCTTTCTCAATGTTTCAAATTTCAATCATATTGTTTTTAATTGTCAAGATTTGAGTCATCGCTTGGTGAATTTTGGAGGAGGAATCTTCTTCAAACTTCAAATTTCAACATTAATTTTTCGGTTGTAATCGTTTGTTCTTTACACAATCGTTTGATACCTTCGTTCCACTCTCTAAGCTTTATTTATTTTTTATATTTATTATTTATAAGTTGTCCTTGTTATATTTAATATAGTTTATTTGTTCTTGTTAAATTTCTTATTTTATGTCATGGATTCTTCTTAAAAAGGTGGTGGTAAAATATAAATTGCATTAGGAGTAAACAACTTGGTTAATAAAAATAATAAATGTTCTAGTTCTTCTAAATCTAAATTTTCTCTTGTTCGAATTAATATAGATGAATTTACAAATATGAATGAAACTAATTTTTCTCATCGTAGTCCTATAGAAATTAATTAAAAAATACTCATATAATTCCCTAAGTTGTTTATGAAAAACGTTAAGGTAATTTTATGGAAAATGAAGAATTAGGAAATGATGAAGAAGTAGATTTATATAATATACCAACTAGTCGCGACCTCAATTGTAGGGACCCTTTTCGTGAGATACTACCACTTAACAAGAAACCTAATTTAATACTTGCGACATTTACAAAAAATTAACAAAGAGCATATTGATCTAATCTTGTTTAGGGGTTATGTTCATCACGAATAATTTTGTTAAGGATGTGCATCTTGCCCATTTTAAATATTTATTTGATGTCAAAATTGATATGACGCGAAATTATAACTTAATGTAACACCCTAAAAATTATCTAGGATTAAATAGAGATTCAATAGTTTTATAAGGTCTGTTTAATAGCTAAATAAGTGTGTATGTGAGTTTTGAAGTTATTCCGAATAAGTTTGAATACAAGCGTCAAAGAACGACAAAGATGTTTGACGACAAGTCCTTATGTGATTGAATGTGCTTATTTGTATGTCCTGACTTTATAAGGTATTTAAATATTAAATGTAGTGCTTAAAGGAAGTTTATATGGTTTGGAAGAATTTATAGGTCACACCTTCAAGAACGTCCGAGACGTTCGAAAGTTAGTCTTTGGACGTCCTTTTATTTTTGTGTGTGCCTTAGTGATATACCGTGGCTTCACGGTATAATTAATACTTTTTCCTTAAGTTTAGTGTGTCCAAAGCCCTTTTTGTGCTAATTTTATACAAGTTTCTCTTTGTTTTGGCAGGAATCTGTCCAGAGCCAATGCGGAGATTTTGAGAGGAAATGCAGAGGACCACTACGAGCTTATGACGTCCGTCAGTGCCTGTGACGGTCCGTAGTGGCAGTGTAGAAACCTTGCTAAGGAAGATGGGGAAGTCTTACAAATGTGTATGACGAAGCCTTGTGCGGTCCGTCATGGCCATGAAGTGTCCTCCTGCAGTTCGTCGTGAAGATCAAGAAGTGCTCCCAGTACTCAAATTCAAGATTGAAGTCTTTTGAAACGAGACCCTCGACGGACCGTTGTGCCTATTACGGGTCCGTCACACTTGCCGTTGAGTGGATGAAGAAAGCAGCAGAAAAAAATGACGCAAGTCTGGGACGGGAGTCACAACGGTCCTCATGACCACGACTGTCCGTTTCGTGGTCCGCGACCCAGTCCGCTTTTTGGCAATCGCAGTAATTCTGAATCCTGTTTAATTAGTTTTTGTATTTTTATAATAGTTCGAAAAACCTCGTTTTGGAGTTAGACACCTGAGAGTTAGAGTGCCGACAATATTAGCATCATATTATTAGACTTTATTTGCTTAGTTTTTGAATCTTTGGAGATTCTTACAGTAATTTTTGGTATTAATCACGCAATCTTTTGGACTTTATCTTTCTCATTGAATTAGTATAAATGCCTTAATTCTTCTTTAATAATATTTGAAGTTTGTGTTTAATGGCGATGAGTACTAAACTCGCCTAACAGGGTTGTGGTAACCATAGGACATGAATGATATCGCCCTAGCTAAAATAACAATTCTAGAATAGTGGTCTTGGCATGTTTAATAATTCTTTCGCTTTGAAGTCTTTTAACAATGATCAACCTTTAGAACTGCCTAATGCTACTTGCCCGACGCAAGGAGTAGATAACCGGAAAAGAATTATTAACATCGATGTTATGTATCCTATCTAATAGGCTAGTGATTGGTACGAGGTAGTAACTGTCAAATATCGAATACGATGCGTAATATGAGGTAACGATAAGGGTTAGGAAAGCAACCCACGTAGCCCCCCCCGGACCAAGGTGCGTAGTGAGATTTTTCTAGATGCCGGACCAAGCATTTAGAATACATAACTTATCACTTTGCAGCAGATACTGGAAGAATTGTTATAGTTAGAGTTATCAATTTTGAACCTGTGGGGAACACGTAAACCTAGTTACTTTTTGATTAATTGATTAAAACCCAGCATTAAAAGCTGTTAAGTGTCTCTTTCAATTTAGTTATTCTTTTTTACTTCTTAGAATACAAACCCCCCTTTTTACATTTTTATGTGTTTTTACTTTCTAAGGAGTTAATCATACCACCAATAGTAAAACACTTAAAGGTCAGTCTAAAGCTATTTTCCTCGTGGGAACGATCCCAACCGCAATGGTTGGTTATTTACTTGCGCTACCGCTTTACTTCTCATTTGAGAATGTAGTTGGGCGTATCAAATTTTGGCGCCGCTGTCGGGGAATTTACTTTTAGATTAATTTAACCTTAGATTACATAGTTTAGTTTGATATTTTCTTGATTTTACTTTGTTTTATTTTTTTTGATTCAATTTCAGAACTATCCTCCTTTGCATGCCAAATACACGGACAGTGAGAGAAACTCATTGTTCCCTAGATCACGAGTAGCAGCGTAACTGCGAAACCATGAATCGTAATTTGGAATCAATTATGTGATCCAACCAAACTCCCAGCTCCGGTTGATGCTCATGGTCAGATGTTACCCGAAGCTCCCGGGTGAACATCAACAGAGGGAGCCGAATCCCGCTCCACGGCCCAGCTAACTACAGGCTTATGATAACATAGCAATACCACCCCTCGGATGGCCCCTACCAGGGGATGTTTTTTTGGGCATTCGAGTCTTTTTGGTTTTGGTGTAGTGGGTTCGTCCTTTTTATTCGCGTTTTTGTTTGCCCAATCGCCAACAACCCGGTTTCTTCCTAACTTATTTGACGTTATTTTTTTTTTTGAGCGGTTTTTCTGGTAACCACCCCCACGTGTGTCTCTTGTTTGCGCGGCACCCGGTTTTTTTTTAGTCTTCGTATATCTTTTCTTTTTTCCTTATCTTTTTTTCTTTCCGTCCCCCCGCCCCACCGGTCGGGCCGGTTTTCTTTTTCTGTCTTTTAAGAGGGGGGGGCTTGTTCTCTTTCCCCCACCCGAGGTTTTTCTTTTTCTGTTGGTTGCGTGGCGGTGGTGGGTATTCTGGCGTTTCACTTTCATCGCATTTTTCTTTTTTGTGTTTTTGGGTTCTATGTGCCTCCCTCTCCCCCCCGTCCCCCCCTTTGATGTCCTCCCTCGTCCCTTCATGCCTGCCCGCTCCCTTCCGCTGTTTAGTTTTCAGTCTCACCTTCTGAGGATCCACATGCCCATATAGCTAAGGTAGAGGCCGTGTGTAAAAGTTGTGTGGGGGATCCTGAGGTTTGGATCTCGACGTGATAGGGCTCAAGTTTTTCCTCTCTACTGACGGGAGAGGCTGCTATGTGGTTCCTTTTGAGCTCCCATACACTCCATCTTTACTTGGAATCAACTGATGGATGTCTTTCTTAGCACGTACTATCCGGTCCTCCAGAACTAAACCACAAGAGGTGAATAACTTTGTGGTCACTACCAGGAAATCATTTAGTAGTTCTTGGGAATAGATTCACCTCATTCTTGAGAATTTTTCCAAATCACCGTATAGATGATGAGTCACTGAAGAATACTTCTACAGGGGACAAAATGATAACAACAAAGCGGTATTTGGACACTAGAGCGGTGGATCTTATGGAGAAATGTCCCTTATGCTGAGATCGCTGAAAAATCAGAAAAATTCTCCGAATAACAAAGCATTAGTACTAGAAAAATGATACAGGGAGAAACCCCTTTGCAGTGCAGTCTACTCACACCCATCCACAAAATGATATTCGTGAAGAAATGGCTCAAATGAGAACGGAGCTTGGGTTGTACTAAAACTGTGACTGGGGGTGTAAAACGGTTTAATGCAGTCAACTACTTTGGCTTAAACCACCACCTCCAATCGATGAGTGTTATTATGAGGAGATTTCTATGCAGTAAATGAACAATGGGGGTTTCCGACCAAGCGCCCAAGGCTCAATCAGGATAATGTGGCGGCCAAGGTCAGGGAACCCAAGGTCGGAACTATGGTAACTTACAATCGTTAGGGTCACTAGGTCAGAGATGGAAGCTACACTCGCGACATCCTTCCACATGGTAACTATGGTAATAGAAACGCAGGAATGGACCCGTAATGTTTCCTCGTCAAATCGGAAGTTACGCCTAGGTATGTGGAGGCCGTATGCCACGAGGTTGAAGGATATGTTCATACAATGGATGAGGAATTCTATGCTAGTGATGAGCAAAATAAAGAGTTGAGCAATTATTAGCGGGTATTGGCAAAAAGTTATACCCATGCAATATCAAATTAGCAACTTGACACATTGGCCAATTATCTGCAACGTGAACACACGGCACTGGCACTCTTCCTAGTCACACACTGTCCAAAATCCTAAAAATGATGGACATTGTAGAGTAAAACAATTACTACTCTCGTGGGTAGCAAAACCATTGATCCATCTTGCCATCTGATGAGAATCGTGACACAGAATTCTGATAAAGTTGGTAGAAGTGGATGCTGAATTAGGGGATCAAGCACTGGCAAAAGATGCTGAAGTGCCTAAAAAGGTAACTCCTATTCCTAGGCCACCACCACCATTTTTCCTCATGATTCGTTAAAAAGACCGAGATGGTATACCGGCGTTTTATCACAATGTTGAAGCAACTCTCTATCAATGTCCCCTTTGATAGAAGCCTTTAGAACAAATCCCCCCCCCGCCCGGTTACCCAAATTTATGAAAGATTGTTTAAGAGAAAAGATCGTCACTTTTGAGATTATGATAGAATGCATGCATTGTAGTTCTATTGCCCCGACAAGATCTCTGGTTCAAAAAAAAAGATCCGGTGGCATTTACTATTCCTTGTACAATCGGGCTATTACATTTGGCGAAGCACTATGTGATCTGGGGTCAAGCATAAATCTTCATGCCCCTCTCGATTTACAAGAAGTTGGGTTTTTGGTGTGACCAAGCCACTGCGCTGCGGCTACGCTGTCGAATAGTAAAACGACCTATAGTGAACTCCCGATGCTAGTAAAAGTGGAGTCATTCATTTTCCTCAGATTTGTTATTTTGATTGCGCGTTCGATTTTGAAGTGCCCCATTAATCTTGTGGAGGTTCATTCCCATTGCTACGGGAAGGCCTTAGTAGACATGGAAAAGGGGGCAACTGAAATTTTCGATGAACAATGAGGAAGTGACACTTTAATGTTTGTAGTCCATGAGGTCAGAGTGTGAGTCCCATCGGCATCTCTATATCCTACAACATGGTGAGACATTTTTGAGACACAAATAGAATACGTCTAGGTGTCGAAGCATAGCGGCATGATAATGAACTGATACGATTGCATTGGAAAGTAGAGCATTAGTTTCGCTCTTAACCGAGGTGATGTTTCGGTTTAAACCGAAGAATTGAGCTTGATATGAAGAATCGCGAGTCCCCACCCGCGAAACCATCTATAGAGGAAGACCCAAAAGTTGAATTAAAGCTCTCCCATCTCTCTTAGTATGAATTCCTTGAAATGGTGACATTATACTGTTCTTGCATAGACGTGGATGAACCCAGGTTTCAGAGTTTGGTGACGGTTACGAAAAAGTGTTCAAAAAGCCATTGGTGGACTCATTTCCGGACATTTTGGGTCCCTCCTGGTAATTTGCTCTCATACAATCTAACTCATGCCTGATCATATAGCCGATATTGAGAACCAGAGACGCTTGAATCTCCTATTCAAAGGTTTGTGAAGAATGACATTATCAAGTGGTTGGATGCGTGGAGTAATCATTCCAATCGCCGATAGTAGTGGGATGCCCGGTTCAGTTGTGTAACCTAAGGAAAGGGTGAATGCCTTTGGTCCCCACGAAAAGAATGACTTGTGCCAATGAGACCGTTCTGGATGAGGGTTCGTATGGATTTCGTAAACTGAAACTCATGGACTGAAAAAGACCATTTTCCCCATTCCCCTCATGGACCGAGTGTTGGATAGACTTGCCTGAAAGGGTGTATTTGTTTCTTGATGGGTATTCGGGTATAATCAAATTTCTATTGCACCATAAGATCAGAAAACCACTTCACTTTCCATATGGGACTTTTGCATTCGAAGAATGCATTTGGGTGTGCAATGCCCCGCAACCTTTCGAGATTGTATGATTTCAATATTTTCTGACATGGTGGGAGGATACTATAGAGGTTTTTTTATGGATGATGTTTTCAGTGTTGGTGATTCATTCGAGCGGTGCTTAAACATTATCGAATGTTCTTAAGATATGTGAAGACTGCAATTTGGTACTAAACTGGGAAAAGTGTCCTTTCATTTAAAGAGGGTATTGTGTGGTCATCGCATTTCAGAAAAGGGCATAGAGGTTGATCGGTAAAGTTGAGGCAATAGAGCGACTGCCCCCAATCTCTGTGAACGGTGTGAGAAGCTTTCTTGGGCATGCCATGTTTTTACCGAAGATTCATCAAGACTTTTCAACGATTGCACATCATCCCTTGTGCAAACGCTGGAGAAAGACTGTAAAAATTTGTTTTGAGAATCTTGTCTTAAGGCATTCGTTGAAACTAACAAGAAAATTGGTGGTCTGCACCTATAATTATTCCCCGAATTGATGCAGTCCCATTTGAGGTATTGTGCGATGCTATGGGGTAGCTTTGGTGTAGTACTGGACAGAGGAAAAACAAAATCCTTCACCCCATTTACTATGCTAGTAAAGCCCTAATGAAACTCAGAAGAACTACAAACAGTGACTGAGCAAGAACTCCTAGCAGTATGTTTGCTTTTGAGAAATTTCGCTCCTATTGCTAGGGTACCAGAGTTTATAGTTCTACTGAACCATTCAGCATGGATATTTGATGTGAGAAAAGGATGCGAAACCAAGGTTGATTCGCTGGGTTTACTGCTGTTCAAGAATTTGACTTTAGTGCTGATAGAAAAGGGACTGAAAATCAAGTTGTCTGATATCCAGTTTGTCCTCGTCTAGAGGATGAAGTATTGAGACGAGTTAGGGGATAGACTGACTTGATGACACTTTCCCGATGAACATGTATTGGCTCTGTCCCAAGACGTTGACATTCCAGTGGTGTTCGGCAGTCATTTGAGTAAGCTATAACTACTCTGGCATAGCATGATATTGTTCGCATTCATCGAACCTTGGTCCCTTTCACGGCAAGAAAAAGTTCATTCGATGTGAAGATTCTTTTGGGTAGAACCATACTTGTATAGAGTTGTGCCAGACGGGCTATGCGCGGCGTTGTGGTGTCCATAAGTGTAAATGTTTGATTGGCATTGGAGGCATGCCATTCTCACCTGTCAGGGCAACACCAGTGGTTATCCGAACCGCTCACAAAATATTTGCAATGGGTTACTAATTGGCCAATCTTCATCAAGATGCTCATGGTGTTTGCTAAAGCATGTGACAATGTCAACGTGATGGTGGTATTTCAAGAAGCAAGCTCCCTCGTACCCCCATTCTGTGATTGGTTATTTGATGTTTGTGGGTATTGACTTTAGGCCTTTCGTGAGTTCTCATGGGATGAAGTACATTCTAGTAGCAGTTGATTATGTATCTAAATGGGTCGAAGTCCCATAGCCTACTCGCAACACTGATGGAAGAGTGTCAATTGCCTATTTTTAAAAGTAATATATGACTGCGGTCTCCCGCGTTTTGGCACCCCAAGTGGCTCATTATTGGGGCTGATGGGGGCTCCCACTGCTCTGCGTGCAACAGGTAGTTTTCCACCTAGTGGGTTATTGGAGAAATATGTGGTCCTCCAGTACATGTGCCACTCCTATACCCCTCAACTAGTGGCAAGGTTGAAGTGTCGAATGAGAGATTCAACAGATATTGTCCAAACATGTGAACGCTAGTAGAACGATTGTCAAGGAGGCTTGATGATGCTCTTTGGGCCTACCGAGCAGCATATAGAGATCCCATTGGTATGTCTCCATGCCAACTTGTAGCTATGGAGGGGTGGAAAGCATGCATTTACCGGTTGAGTTAGAGCATAAGCCATGTGGGCTATGAAAAAGTTAAAAAATGGATTGGAGACGAGCTGCAGAAACCGGTTAAAGGGTTGAATGAACTGATGATCGCCTGAAGCCTATAAGTTCAGCCCTGTCAAAGAAAATGAAGAAATACCATGAACAACAAAATTGCAAAACGAGAGTTTATGGTTGGGGTTGGTGCGTTTATTCAATTCCAGATTGCGTTTTGTTTCCGGAAAACTTCAGTCAAATGGACTGGTCCTTACAACGTTACCCAACTATCCCTCATGGGAGCATTGAGTTTGGGAAACCAAGGAGGGCGTGCGGTTACAGTGATGACAGCGCATAAAAATCTATCCGGGCATGCTAAATCGCGAATGAAGTGATCGAGGCCGTACCATCTTGATGAAGTCTGAGTATCAAGTGTCCCCCGTCGTGCCGCGATATTAACTCAGGCGCTTGTTGGAAGGCAAACCCAATACTTACCGTTTTTCTATAATGAAGAGCATTTTTTTTTTCTATAATGGTTTTCTAGTTGCAGCATCAACATGAAATTCTGCAGAACACTACTTTCGCAGCAGCCACTTGACGGATACACGACGGACCTTGCAACTGCTGTGACGGACGTCGAGGCATCCGTCACACCAGGTAGTTTTCTGCTTTGAATAGCGGGCACCACGACGGAACCTATACGTCCCGTCAACCGATGCGCCGGTCCGTCGTTGAGGACCGTCGCGTGATTAATGAAATATACCCGACCCGACCCGGCTGACCTTTTTCACCTTTAAAATAACGTTGATACCCCCAACCCCCCCCACATTCCACCCCATTGATTCCTTATTCCCCGCATCTCCCCTCTCTTTTCAACTTCCACACTTCCCCTCCCTGCCATTGCTCCCACAACGCACCTCAAATTCACCTCCGCCTTATCATTATCATCTACTTGTCTGGTTGACCTTGCCAGGATCATTCTCTATTTGTCTTATTCTCCATTTCCAATGTATGTGTCTCTACATTTATACTTATTTATCTGCATTTTGGTTTTGTAGTTTATTAGCTTATTTTTGTCCGACATTGTTTTTCCTTATTCTGCTTATGGGCTAAACTAGGTTCAAAATGTCATATGTGCCATTTTATAACCACCAAGCCATAGGTGATTTATCTTTGGAGTTCTTAGGTGTGGCTATAGACACTATAGGTCACATCACTACATAACATGTGGGCTCATCGGATCCGTAGGGCACCCCAAGTCTAATCTGCTACTTCAGAATAGAACGCCTGTTACGGCCCGTCTCACCCACGATGGACCGTCATAGGGGTCCGTCGCACAATCCTATCACCCCTTGCTAACAGTCCCTGTACGGACCGTCACACCACGACGGTCCCCCCCCCCGTCCTGCATACACGTCAATAATGGTCAGAGACCCTGTTCAGGGTCCGTCCCAACATTTTCCAGTGCCTACGACGGACTCTTACTACGGTCCGTCTTACTCATGACGTCCGTCCTGCACTAACGTATAATGTCAGAGACCCTCACTGATACGGGTCTCCCCACCATGTCTAAAAGTGTCCTACAACGGACTCTTATGCCGGATCATCGTACTCCCGCGACTGTCCTCCTGCTTGACCGTAATGAATGGTCAACCCCTCATTCAGGGTTTCCTTATATATACATACACCAAGTAATAACACGACGGTGACCTCATGACGGTCCGTCAACTACGCACGACGTACCGTCATCGGTCCGGTCTTGTATACCGTTTACTATTCTTAACACACTAGTTTCAAATTTTAATGTCATATGAGCCTTGCCTGTTCTTGTTTGAACATTACTTCGTACTAATATGGACCTTTGCAGGTACTAATCTACTATGTGCACCAAGCAAGGCTGAGCCTACGCCCGCGGGCGATCCAAGTCCTTTGCCCCCGTCTGCACGATGATGCATCGGTCTGATGATGAGCGGAGACCGGAATATGTGCTCCCAGGCACCTCCGCCCCTTCCCGTGGTACACGTCCACCCAGAGCCCACACCCAAGAAGGTGGCGCCCCGCGTATTCAATGCCTTCCCAGTCTGATAGGAGCGCGACCGGACCGTCACAACCTTGGGGCAGCCACTACGAGGAAGGAGCCGTCTGGCTCTCCTTACGAGTATCCTGGTCCCGAGAAGCTCCGTGATCTTTTTAGGTTTCCCGTACCCGCCAGTTCTACTTGCTTTCAGCGTCGGCCTCCGTCTGATGAGGCTGACAGTCAGACTCCCATCCGGATCACCAAGTTCCAGGTCCCACCCCAGCTGCTGACCACCAGAAACCGGTGGTGCGCGACGGCCAGTTTCAGTTTTTACTTTACCTACACTACTCCAACACAAAAGTTCTTGACCGCTAAAGGAGTAATCTCGCCCGGTATGGGGTCCCCCTTTCGCGGGCGGTCTCACAGGGAGCCTTCCCGACTATGCCGGAGATTCATAACTCTCTTCACCATGCATCGCTTGGAGTGTACAGCACGTCCATGGGACGTACAGCGAGATATGGTCCAGAGTTCTCACGGTCCTATGTAGCGACTTCCCGATCACGCTCGACAGGCGGCTGCCTCCCAGCTAAAAAGGCCCATTGTAGCAGTTCGAGTCCGTGGCGTGCAGGTCGACATTTCCCTCCCTGCCACCATCCGCCGGTTCCTATACGGCGAGAGTGCAGATGCTACTACTACTCGACCCCCATCCCCCTCACTGCCGGTTTACTATCGCTGGCAGATATGAAGGATGGACAGTTCCTGCGAGAGTTTAAGCAACGAGGGAGCCACCAAGATGTGGATGGGCCCTGCCCTAATCAGGTCACGGAGAGGGTGCCGATTGGGTCACCGATACAAGAAGGGGGCCATTCAAAAGGCCAACCCACTTCGTTCGCCAAGTTCTTGTGGCTGGCTCGTGCGTCACTGGCTTTCCCCACACTTGCTGATAAAATAGTTCCACCTGGGAATCGCGCATTGCTGATGGCGGTGATTATAGCCAGCCGGCTCGAGGTGGACCTGCATGGCTTCTCCAGGCAGTCATGCACGAGAGGGCCTTCAATTCACTACACCTACCCCTTTCCGTGCATTAATCTTTTCCCTTTGCATTCTGCAGGTATGCCCATATGCACATAGAATCAGTTGAGGACCCCGCCGGGTACCGGTGACGTCGTCCTCATCGAGACAAGGCCAATATTGGCCCCCAACGTCGAGGGCCCCGTCCAGAGCTGCCACCACTACTTATGATCTTGAGGTTAACGGTGGCCCAGGCCCGCGCACAATCCGACACCCATACCTCCACGTACATACCCCGTTCGGTCTATCCCTGGTAAGTAGCACAAGCCCCTCTACTACACTCCCCCACTGGCCCCGCTTGGTCCAGTCCAAAACATGGAGGCCCAATGGCCACTCTTCTGCATCCATATCCAGCCGTGGATTGCAGAAGTCTATTGCTTGAGTCTTAAGCGCGTAATGGAGAAGGCAGATGCAGCGAAGATTGCTGAGTAACCAGCGCCCCTTGATGCCTTTGAAATTTGAGAGTATAGCTCTACCAGCCCTCCGGTGAATGTGTCGAACTCTTCAATGGCTGCAAGTCTAAGTCTTCGTGCAGTACATCGACACATCCTAGAGACGAGATTCCGGAGTCTGTTGAGCCTGCTGAGGAACTTATTGGCTTCCTGTTTCCTACTCCAGACGTTCCCCCCATCTTCCCCTAGAGAGAGTGCCAAAGGCGAGGGGTCGATCAGGGATGAAGCGCGAGCACGGAAGAAGGAGCGCCGAGAGCTGGAGGCCACGAGGAGAGCCCTCACTTGCTGAGGCGGAGGCCACCAGATAGAGCATCGCAGATGCGGCTGGGGCCCGTCTACTCCCACACTGTAGACAGCAGGAGGCCTCTACTGAGGGTGCTGTTGTTTGCTGCTGAGGACACCACTGAGGGTTTCCCGGATGCAGAGGATGTGGTTCTGGGAAACCGGACCCACCAGTTTTTGATCGACGGGCGCTATGCGCCACAAGTTTTGCTTCACCTACCTT
>JAKWJA010001620.1:0-29142 GCA_027704765.1 Solanum habrochaites | reverse complement strand
TTAGGATCGGAGTGTCAAGTTCCGAAACCAGGATAGAATATGAGGATCGGAGTTCACGTTCAGAACACCAGTTTGATAGAATGAGGAGCGGAGTGGCACGTACCGACACGAGAGTAAAATATAATGAATCTTGAAAGATACTAATATACTCAATCTAAAGAACATGTTTCCCAAAACGAGTATGATGAGGAGGCGCTGAGTCCTATTTGTGTGGTGGTGTGTGTAACCAAGATTAGTTAATTGTAAATGCTTGGGGGGGGGGCATTTGCTTACAGGATATAGTTGTGATTTTATGATGTTATTGATATATTAACTGTTTTCTATTTTGCGTTCGGCGATGGATAACCTACTCAGTACTTGTGGTGGTAATGACCCCCACTTTTATGTTTTTCCTTTTTTGTGTATTTGGGAGTGCAGAGTAAAACGTTGTCGCAATCTTAGACTCAACAGTGGTAGTTCAAGCCAGTCTTCGGTCACACCGGAGCTTTAGGTGACTAATGCTTCTAGCTTGAATGGGGATCTCCTTCCCTCAGTCTTGATTGCCTTGAAGTTTCGGCATAGACAGCTTTTCTTTATTTTAGCTTCCTTGAAACTCTTAGTGTAGTAGTTTGATCAGAGATGTTCTTGGTATGGTGAGGACTTCCAGATTTGGGAAATTAATAGAAGTTGAATGTTAGAAGTATTGAATTGTCTTTTATTTAGGAGTTTAAGTCGTCCGCATTACTTATGGGCGAGATTAAATTGAACATGAGAAGGTACCATTGGTTGGTTCGGTCACATAGGAGGGTTAAATGTGGGGGACAGTCGCGGCTCGGTTTGGGTTAGGACAGAATTATTATAAGTGATTAGTAGTAGAGGAGGACGAGGATTGTCGGAGGAGAGGGGAGAGGAGGAGGAAGAGGAAGAGGAGGGGCGGGAGGAGGAGGAGGGGAGGAGGAGGAGGAGGAGGATGGGGAGGGGGAGGAGAGGAGGAGGAGGGGGAGGAGAGGGGGGGGGGGGGGGGGGGGGGGGAGGTAGGAGGAGGAGGAGGGAGGAGGAGGAGTAGGAGAGGGAGGGATGAGGAGGAGGGAGGAGGAGGGGAGGGGGAGGACGAGGACGCGGACGAGGCCGAGGAGGAGGATAGGAGGAGAGGGAGAAGGATGAGAGGACGATGAGGGGGAGGAGGACGAGGAGGAGGAGTAGGAGGAGGAGGGAGGAGGACTGAGGAGGAGAGGAGAGGAGGTAATAGCATTAGGATGAGGAGGAGTAGGAATAGGAGGGAGGGAGAGGATTAGTATTAGTAGGGGCATAAGGAGTGAGGGATGGATGACATGAGGAGAGGGCAGGAGGAGGATGAGGTGAAGATGATTAGGAGTAGGATGATGAGGAGGGGCAGGATTAGGAGGGAGGAGACGTATGAGCATGGGGAGGGAGGAGGATGAGGAGAGGATGGAGAGAGGAGAGGGGGAGGCCAGGAGTCGGAGGAGCGAGGAGGAGGCGGGGGAGAAGAGGATTGAGGAGGAGGAGCAGGGGAGGGAGGAGAGGACGGAGGATAAGGAGGAGGAGCAGCAGCAGCAGGAGCTAGAGAAGAAAGAGGAGGGGAGTAGAACTGATGGGAGGAGTAGAAGGAGGAGACGGAGGAGTAGAAGACGGAGGAGTGAGGATAAGGGAGGAGGCGTAGGATGAGGAGGAGGATGAGGAGGAGGAGGAGGAGGAGGCGTAGGAGGAGGGTATGAAGTTGGATGAGGAGATGATGATGAGGATGAGGAGGCTGATGAGAGTGTAGGAGGAGAGGATGTGTATTAATGGTTGAGTATTAGGGAGTAGGGAGGAGGTAGGATTAGGAGGAGACGACTACGACGACTACTAGTAGGAGGGGATTGTGATTAGGAGGAGGAGAGTGAGTGAGGGAGGATGAGGAGGATGGATGATGAGAGGATGAGTACTAGGATGAGTAGGGACAAGAGGAGGCGGATTATTAGAATATGAATTATTATGATTATTATAAACATTTATTATTATTTTATGACTATTATTACTAGTATTACCAGTATTATTATTATAACTATGTATTTACTATGATTACTATTAATTACTATTATTATTATTATTATTTGTCACGACCCAACCACGGGCCGGACTGGCACCCACACTTATTTGCTTCCCATGTGGTGAACAACCCAATCCATTCCCATCTTTGACCATAACACAACAAAAGAAAATGCGGAGAGTAAACTCATTAATGAAAATCGATTGTAAAAACAACGTATAAAAACTTCAATACTTATTATTATTCCCAAAAAACCTAGAAGTCATCACCACAAGAACCATCTATCCTCAAAATTACTAATCTAAGGAATCTAAGAAGCTAAAATAAGTAAAAAAAGTAGTCCATGCGGAACTTAAAGGCATTAATACAGAAGATGGAAAGATCAGGTCCACAAGCTAGAAGAAGCAAGTAGCCACCCTGGAATCGGCTTGATGAAAGGACTGGGCTAGAGTGGCGATTGAGTGAAGACAGGGGGCACGTTTGCTGCACTCCACAAAGAACAAAGAAAGAAATAAACAAGTAGGGGTCAGTACAAAACACACGTACTGAGTAGTATCATCGACCAACTCAAAATAGAAACAGGTATATATCAGATAATATCATAACTCAACTAAATACTCAAACATGTAGCAACAACAAGTTCTATAATATTAATAAGCTCCCGCCAAGTTCACCCTAAGGACTCAAGCCTCAATTACAAACCGATTTGGGAATTAGGTTCATTAGATGGGTATATTAAAATCTTTCAAGATCATTATATTTATTTCTCTCGTGACGGTCGGTTACGACACTCCGATCCATATAATATCCTGGTGTCGGAACGTGACCCTACAATCCCATTATATTCTACGTGTCGGTTTCGGTTCGTGACACCCGATCCCCTAATTCTACGTGGGGTCGGTTCGTACACCCGATCCCCTAATTCTACGTGAGGTTCGGCACCCGATCCCCCTAATTTCTGAGCCGTGTCGGTTGTGACACCCGTCCCCTAATCTCACATTTAGTTATCGCCTCTTTATACCAAGGCATCATCAATCTCATTAACAAAGTAGATTAGGGTTTTTTCAAATTTAGATTCAATACTTAATATGCTTATTTTATCACCAATTAATAGTCACATTCATACAAAGCAAACAATTTAGATTATAGAAGGCGTTTAACAATATACCACAACAAATAGAATTCGCCTAGAAGAGTTTAGACGAATAGCGTAACCATAACCTCATCCACCGAAAAAATTCATGATCAAGCAAGATATCCTCAAATAAGTCTTTGCTTTTCATATTCGTTCTTCTCGTTCTCTGCTAGTTTATTACCTATCTCTCATGTTCTTTCGTTTTTCGTATTATTCCAAACCCTT
The DNA here is from genome assembly GCA_027704765.1 of Solanum habrochaites. Lineage (NCBI taxonomy): Eukaryota > Viridiplantae > Streptophyta > Magnoliopsida > Solanales > Solanaceae > Solanum > Solanum habrochaites. Next base: position 25,753 of record JAKWJA010001620.1, on the reverse strand, counting down.
TTCTTTTACCCTAATTACACAGTAATTAAGATAAAAGATGGACAAAAGTAACTCGTTAATTAAATTTGAAGTTATCTCCTTTAACCCCCAAGTAATTAAATTATAAACATTAAACATAAATTTATAATATAGCAGGGATAGTCCAACGCCCCCCCCTTAAAAACATTTAAGAAATCCGACCCAGATGGGATTACGCCAGCCTGAGTGACGGCCGTGTGCCTGCGCGGTCCGTCCTTCTTGAGTCGTCACAGAATTCAGAGGCGAATTTACCGAAGGGCCTGTGTGACGGGCCGTACGCCTTTTGTGAGGTCCGTCTGCCATTCCATCACAAAGTTCAGAAGTCGATTTCATACACCAAATTCCGAAATATAGTGTTTTTGGAACGAGAACCCCCGGACGGTTCGTCGTTGCCCATGACGGGGTCCTCGTGGGATCCTCGACTCAGCAAGTTTTCTCCAGAAATAAACTGCTTTTGCTCCTAACGACTCTACTCTAAACAGGTCGTTACAATAGAACCAATTTTACCCATCGTTTCGTCATCGAACGATCATGTAGAAGAAAAACAAGGGAAAAAAGGGAACCTGATATGTTAAACAGGTGTGTGGTATTTCTGCATATCAAGCCCCTTCTCCCAAGTGGACTTTCAACTGCGATTCTTCATTGAACTTTGGAGGATGCAATCCCCTTGACTCAACTGTTGCGAATTTCTCTTATCTAGAATGGCAACAGGGCCCTTCCTCATAAGTCAAAATGTTCATCAAGCCAAGAAACTGATCCCAACGAATGATGAGTTTCCATCCCCATGGTATCTTCCCCCCCCTTTCAACATAGACACATGAATACCGGATACTCTTGACAGCCCTGGAGGCAGGCTAATTCATATTGACGGCCACATACCTACTCGCTTAAGTACTTCCAATGGTCCAAATAACCTTGGGATTAGTCCCTTACCTGTTGTCCAAACCGCATCACCCTTTCTGGGAGAACCTTCAGCAAAGGACTTGATCATCCCTACATGAACTCCAAGTCCCTAACCTTATCGATCGCATACTCCTTTTGCCTAATCTGAGCCGCTAAAACTTTTCTTGAATCGATTTAACCTTCTCAATGAATCCCTCAAAAAGATCAGTACCCCAGGCTAACCTCAAATGCATCAAACCAAACAAGGGAGACCTAATCTCCTCCCATTCAATTGTTCCGAACGGGCCATATAAATACTTGAATGAAGCTATTATGTATGAGAACCTGCTAAGGGTAAGAAGTTATACCAATGACCACAATATTCTATCACACATGCACGAAGCATATCTTCCAAACCCCTATGAATTTTATCGATCAGGAGCCAATTGGTCTGAGGTCTGAAAGCCAGAAAAGTTACTAAGGTCCAACCCTAGTACCGAACTGAAGGGGGGGGGGGGGGGGGCATGCAATGTTACTCCAAAACTTAAAAGTTAAACTGCGTACCTTCTATCTGATTGATGGAAAGTGGAACTCTATGCAACGAACAATTTCTGAGATGAGATCTGGCTAAAACTTTCATGCATTGTAAGTCACCTTAATTGGGAATGAGTGCAAACCAGACTTAGTAATCTATCCACAATTACCCCCAAAATTAGAATTCAAAGTGCCCAATGTCTTTGGTAAAAAGAACAACCACGAGGCCATTGCAATTCTCGCCCCACTTCCATTCAGGGAATGGGCATTCTCTGAAGTGTTCCTCCAGGCCTCTTGTGTTAATACTTTACTGCTGACAATTTGGGCATTTGGCCAACAAATTCCACAATGTGCGCTTCATTCTACGCCACCAAAAGTGTTGCTTTAGTACGGTACATCTTGGTTGCCACCAGGATGTAGAGATTAGAATATCCGGGAACTCTGAGACTCTGTAAGAATAGTGTCGGACAAAATCATCAAAAACGGGGCACACATACCCTTCCCCGTAATTCTTCATCAAAACACCTTTCCCCATCCAGTATTGCTTTTTAGCCTTGCATCGCAACGACCCATTATCCCGAATTCGGCTTATTGTCATCATCAATAACTGTTCCCATTGATCTGCCAGGAAAAGAAGATTCTCGCACTCCACACTGGCATACAATCCTCCTTCTCATTTACCTGTAATCCTCATTTAAAGTCATAGCCAGAGTCTAACCTCTCTAGCAAGGGCGTCTAAAATGTAAGTGGCTAAATACCCATGCTCCCTGCTTTTCGATTAAGGCGTCTGCCACCAATTAGATTTTCTCGGTGATACAAGAAGTAATATCGTAGCCTTCTGGTAGTTTCCACCATCTCCTATGTCTTCAAAATTCCAAATATTGCTGAGTAAATACTATGTAGGGCTACAATGATCGTATAGGACGTCACACTCTCACCCAATATCGAAGTGTCTCCATTGCTTAATGCGCAACAAACCTACGCAGCCAACTCCAAATCGTTGGCGGGATAATTACGTTCATGACCACCTCTAATTGTCTCGAAGCATATAAGCAATAAATTTTTCTCTTGCAGCGATTGCATCACAAACACAATGAAAGTTCTACCCTCTAACTGCAAGGTAAGGAAGGTTGCGGTAGGGGGTAGTCGGAAAGGTCTGGAGTTCTGAAAGCTTTCCTCACATTCATTCGACCATACAAATGGAAAACACTCTGCTTTGATCAAGTTCGTCAATTGGGAGCAAATAGAAGAGAATCACCGTGACAACGACGGTAGTTAACTGGCTAATAACCAACCAAACGCTTCTTATTTTCTGACACATTAGTGGTTCTACCCATTCTTCACTACTGTGATCTGTAGAAAGGATCCACCATTCACTCCATCCTTGGAAACCACGTGGGGCCCCCCAAAAGGACACTGGAATCTAGCCAAACACTCACAACTTGGAGAAGAATTTGGCATTTAAAGCTTTTTCTCCCTCCAACATTTCCAACACAATTCTCAAATGCCCCGAATGTTCCTCCTTATCTTGGAGTATATCAGTATATATCAATAAATACGAATCCACAAAGAGATCCAGATTTATGGCTTGAAATCACGTTTTCATCAAGCTCACTGGACGCAGCAGGGGAATTCGGCTAGTGCCAAAGAGAAATTACCAAGAATTCATAATGCACATACCTGTTCGAACAAGCAGTATTTGGCACATTCTGCTGCCCGTTTTTCAATTGATGAAACCAGACCTCCAGTCAATCTTAGAGAAGACACAAGCAAATTTGTAACTGATCCGAAACAAATCATCAATGCGAGGGACAGAGGATACCGGTTCTTAACAGTTACTTTATTAGTTGCCGGTAATACTATGCAACATCCGAAAGACTCCCATCTTTCTTCCTTAACAAACAAAACAGGAGACCCCAAGGGGATGCCATCGGGCTAAGAAAGGCCTTTCCCTAAAAAGTCTTGAATTGGGATTTTAACTCAATTAACTCTGCTTAGAGCCATTGTATAAAGGGGGTATGGAAATGGGGAGAGTACCGGGTCCAAGTATATAATGCCAAATTCAATATCCCTTGTCTCGGTGGATACAAGGATGGTTCTGCAGGGAACACATCCAGAAATTCACGAAACTACCGAAGACAGAACTCAATTGTAGGTACTTGGGGGTAGTATCATCCTTGAGGGTGCCAAAGAACGCCTTACACACCCTTACAACCTTTTCTTAGCCACGAAGAAAGAAATGGAGATGATGACGAGTTGTAGGGGAAGTGTAGTCACCCTCCCACCACTAATGGAGCTTGTAAGGCTTGGACCAACGGTACAGTTTTAGCATTTACAATCTAAGATAGCAAAAAATCGGAGAAAGCCAAGTCTACCCAGAATTACGTCGAAGTCAACCATTTCTAAAATAACAAAATGCTATTTGGTATTTTCTCCCCACAATAGTCACACAGACAAGACCTATACACCTTTTCAACTACCACAGACTCACCCACCGGAAAGTAGAAGTAGAAGAAACACGAATAGGCATGTCAAGCAAGCACAAGTAAATTAAGACCAGTAGCAAATGAGGAAATAAATATGAAAGTGAGCCAGGATCAAATAAGATAGATAGAAATGAAAAAAAAAAATCATAAGACTGTTCTTTACTGGATTTACCGTTTATAACGCCATCCGATGCCCGCTTCAGACGCCCAGGGAGAAGCGTAGCAAGGGCCCCCTGATCAACCATGTCTGCCCGTTGCCCCTACAATGTTGTGTTAGTGGCTCCAGTTTGCCCGTTACCTGCCGTTTTGGTGCGCCACCCTTACCTTCGCGCCACCGCGTTATCCAGAATAACGGCCTCTACCATGACACCTTACCCTTTAGCTATGGGGAGTCTATACTCTGTTTGGGACGATTCCTCCTAATATGTACCGGTCTCCCCACAAAATAACACTCTTCGTGATTCAAGCATAGGATCTCCTCTCAGAGAAAGTTGAACCTGCGTCTGAGGTGACCCCAAAACTAATAGTCTGTGTGAAGACTGAATTGGTGGGAACTGAGTAACCTCCTGAAACCCCTGTCCTCTTAGAGTAAGAACCATTAAGTCACCCCCCCTTCGAACCTTTTTGATTGTCAATGCCCTCATGGTGGAAGTCATCTGGCCTTCACTCCTTCAACCTCTATCACGAAGTCTACTACTCCTGAAAGGATTTTTTGGCCAATAGCCGCTACAGTAAGGCTGAAATCCGTTAATTTTACCTCAACCCCTTCACAAAACGGCGGCGCGAACCCGCTCTTGTGGACTGAAACAAGGTGGATGGCATTACAGTGGATAATGCACGAAACTTGCCTCATAACAGTACCGACATCCTAGCTTGCTCTTAGGATCAAGAACATCACTCTCTTTTCCTATCCTCAAAGTCCGGGGAGTATTCTCCAAAAACAAGCTAGAGAGGAATGACGCCCAAGTCATAGGTGGGGCCTCCGTTGGTTGACACCAACATGTGACCGCCACCCACATTTTGGCGTTCCTTGAAACTGATAAGTCACAACTCAACACCAAAAACAGTCACCCTATGCCAGTTTTGTAGTAACTCATGCCAATCAAAACCAGAAAGGGAGGAAGAGAAAAACTCATAGGCATCCGAAGATTCGCACCTTGACGAATGGAGGTTCAATTTCAAGAAAAGTACTGAAAAGTTGTGTGATCGCTGGTCATTATAGGCCCTATGTAGTCAACCGACTTGGGGGAAAGTGCCTATTCCAAGAGGGCATCATGAGGGGAGCCATAGTAGCGGCTGTTGTTGTACTTCGGAAACCTGAGGTGTTGAACCTTGATCAGATAAACCACTAAGATAAGAAGACCCTGATTTATCATCTATTGGGTGGTTGGGGTGGCAAATACCTCATTATCCTGCACTGTTCATTATATCCCCATTCCGAACCCTCTATAAAATTCCTCAGTTGGTGGGAGGAGTACCGGAACTAGTACCAGATGGTCTAGGGCTCGTCATATTCCTCTAGAGACGTCCTCCACCACGACCTCTATCACGGCCCTATTGTCGGTGCTCCTCCTCAGCTACAGCCCCACGTGGCTGGCTCAGACGCTCTTTGTTCTTGCCGAGTTTGTTGGTGATTGGCGCAGTCGTTGTCTGCTCTTAGTTCTAACCATCTACGAAATAGAGTTGAAGATGGTCCGGATACCAATTTGTATCACCTAGATACATTGGATCCAGTAAGAGAACGAAGACAAGAAAGAAAGAATGAAGTTTCCTAAAGTCTTATTTAGCCCTCTCAAGGTAGAAGTAAACGGCGTCACCCAGACCGTTCTAGGGGACTCTAAATAAAACTATCTTGTGTGATGAGGATCAACGAACCTAATGCTCTGATACCAAGTATTGGCAGACCCAAAACGGGGCCCGACTGGCACCCACACTTATGCTTGACCATGTTGAGCAACCAACCAATCCAATTCCAACTTTTTTTCGACCATTAAACAACAAAAAAAATGCGGAGAAAAAGAACACTTTAAATCATTAATTTAATGAATTGAATTGAAACACAAATATGAAAATAAGGAAAAGCGATTATTTTTACAACTTATAAAAAACTCAATTACTTATTCTTATTCCCAAAAACCTGAAAAGTCATCACAACAGAAACATCTTTCCTACCAAATACTAATCTAAGAGTATCTAGAAGCTTAAAAAACTAAAATCTAGTCCAGGCGAACTTCAAGGCATCAAGGACATGAAAAGGAACGATCCAGTCCAAGCTAGAAGAAGAAATTAGCTCACCCTGCAAAGCTGTTATGGTTTTTGAGAAGAACTTGGCTAGAGTTGCGATTGAGTTGAAGACTAGTGGAACGTTTGCTTGAAACTACCCCCCCCACAAATAAAAGGAAAGAAAGAAAGAAACATACAAGTAGGGCGGTCTCAGTACAAAACACAAGTTGAAGAGTAGGTCTATCATCGGCCAACTCAAAATAGGAAAACAGTATATATCAGATTAATATCATAACTAAACTACAATATCAAACGTAGCACACAACAAGTTCTATAATCATTAATAAGACCGCAAAGTCTCACCCATAAGGACTCAAGCCTCAATACTCATACCCGTTGAGAAATTAGGTTTCATAGATGGGTACGATTAACATCTTAAAGATAATTATCTTTATTTCATAGTGAAGGTACGTGACAATCGTCTCCATATACTATCATGGATGTCGGAAAAAAGTGACACTACGATCCCCTAATTCTACGTGTCGAGTCGTGACAAAGATCCCCTAATTATACGGTTGGACGATGAACCACCCAATCCCTAATCTACGTGTCGGTTCGGGACACCTTGATCCCCTAATTCTATCTGTGCGGTCGTGACAACACAAGCCCCTATCTCATTCACTTTAGTTCATCAAGCCTTCTTTCATACCAAGCATCCTAATAACATTAACAAGTAGATAGGGTTTTTCAAGATTTAAAGATTTCAAATAGCATCTCATCATGTCATGATTTTATCACAATATATTAATCACATTATACAAGCATACAATTAAGCATCCTAGAAGGGTTTACATACGCACCCGCCCCTTAGTCCGTCTCCTCCCCTTTTTTCCTCTCTTCCATCCCCCCATTAGTACCCACAATTTAATGCCCCCCAACCCCAACCCTCTCACTCACACCTCACTGTTCCAGCCGCCCCTCCATCGCCCCCCACCTCCCTGCTTCTACAAGTCTCACGCCTCCCTCTGACTCTTCCCCACTTCGTCCCCCCACCCCTGCTACCACCCCTGTCACTTTTCATCCACCCCCATGCCCGTACTGTTTTCGCACAATCCTTTAGTTTTCCTATCCTGGCCGCTAACTACGAATTCCACACCACACCACCACCTCCTACTGGCCCTCCTCTACTTCTTCATCCTCTCACACCCCTCTCCAGGACATCCAATGTTTATAATAGCTCTCATCTGATTCCCCCCCCCCCCTCCTTCCAGCCCCCCATCTGCAACTTACTCATCCCTCTTTTCTCCTTCCACGCGCTCTCATCCCCCGTCTTTCCATCCCCTACCGGTTTCATTGTTTCTTAACCTCCCACCTCCAGAAAATACCCACTCACTCCTAGTCACTTCTATTACCATCATACCCTCCTCTTACCTCATATCAAGTCCAACGCTTCATCTCCCATTCCCGTCTCTCTACCCCCACATCATTCACATATACTCATCCGCAGCCCTGCCCACCCCTCATCAGCCTATCGTACTCTTCCCCTTCCTTTCACCATCTGCTCCCCTTCTTTTCCCCCTCAACCACACTGTTCCCCCTTCCTCCACCCCCCTAACTCCACCCAAAACATATCATTCGCTATTAAGATAGTTTAATACGAATAGAGTAAAACATAACCACCTCCACAGGTAATCGTGATAAAAGTAATGTCATTCCTCAAAGTCTTGCTTTACTTTCGTCTTTCTTTCTCTCGGCGCGTTTCTCCATCTCTCTCTATGTCTTCCTGTTTTTTTCTTATTCCAACCCTTTTTCTTTTGACCCTATATTACATGTCATCTACGTATAAAGATGATCAAAGTAACCGCTAATTAATTTACAGGTTATCTCCTTTAACCCCCCCAGTAATTAAATTATTAACATTAAACCACTAAAAAGTATAATTATAGCAGGGATAGTCAAAAGGCCCCCTTCTTAAAAATTTAACAGAAATCCGACTAGCAGGGATTACGCCAGCCTCTGCCTGTGACGGCCCCCGTCGTGCCTGGAAGGTACGTCGCTGAGTCGTCACGAATCAGAGACTGAATGATGAAATTTACTGAATGGGACTTGTTGATGTCCGTTCACGCTGTGCGGTCCGTCCTGCCATTGCATCACAAAGTTCAGAGAGTCGATTTCAGTCCCAATTCCAGCTAGAAATCGATAAGTCTTTTGGAACGGGACCCCCACCGACGGTCCGTCGTGCCCATGACGGTTCGTCGTGGGATCCGTCGGAATAAGCAAGTTTTTCCATAAATAAATCTTGCTGCTCAAAAAAGGACTACACAGGTCTTACATTAAGAGGAGTAGGGAGGGGGAGGAGTGAGAGGTAGGGAGGACGATGGAAGGAGTAGGAGGGTCGGATGAGGTGAGAGGCGGAGCGGAGGAGGAGGAGGAGGGGAGTAGGGGGAGGATGGAGGAGGAGGGGGGGGGGGGGTGGGGGTTGGCGGAGGAAGAGGAGGGGACGAGGACCTAGGAGGATGAGAATGAGGAGGAGGAGGAGGAGGAGGCGTAGGAGGAGGCAGGGAGGCGGAGGGAGGATGGAGGAGCGAGACGATGGACTGAGGAAGCAGGACGAGGACGAGGACGAGGACGGGGACCGAGGATCGAGGACGAGGACGAGGTGGAGGGAGGAGGAGGAGGGATGAGGGAGGAGGAGGAGGCGGAAGGAGGGAGGAGGAGGAGTGGGGGAGGACGAGGCGGAAGGAGGGGTGAGGACGGGAGGAACTGAGAAGGAGAGGAGGAGGTAGGATCGTATTTGTGGAGGATGAGAAGGATGTAGAGAATAAGAGGAGGAGCGAGGATAGGAGGTATGAATGATTTATAAGTAATATTAATATTTTATCTAGTATTATTATGATTATTATTATTTTATTTGATATTATTAAAATATATAAGATTATTCTAATTTTAAATTACTATTATGATTATTATTACTATTGGTATTATATTATCTATTATTATATTATTATGATTATTTTATTGTTGTTGTTGTTGTGTTGTTGTTAGTGTATTATTATTATTAGTATTTGTTATAACTTACTATTTTATTATGAGGGTTATATTATGAGGTTACGTTTATTATAATTATATATATTATTATATTATTATGATTAGTATTAGTATATTATTATTATGTTAGGGTACTTGTTAGTGTGGCTATTATTATTATTATTGACGATTTTTATATGGATGAGGGTATAATTATTAGTGGAGTATTATTTGACTATTAAACTATTATTACTATTATATTACTAGTATAGACTATTACTATTGACGATGAGGAGGAGAGGAGAGGCAGTATCATGAAGGCTGAGGAGTTGTGATGAGGAGGGTGAAGTGAGGTAGGAGGATGAGATGATTTAGGAGATGGAGGGTAGGGGTGAGGACGAGGAGGGGAGGACGAGGTAAGAAGAAGACGAGGTTGGTTGTAGTATCACTTATAAGATTATTATTAATATTATGTTACGATAAGAGGAGGAGTATTATTATTATTAGATTATTATTTGGACTATTAGTTGTAGATTAGTAATAGTGATTACGATATGATGATTATTACTATTATTAATATAATATTATTATTATTATTAATAATGTTATTAGTATTAGTATATTATAATGTCACGACCCAAAAACGGCCGAGACTGGCCACCCACAATTACCCTCCTATGTGAGCGAACCAAACCAATCTAAACCTTATAATGTCGTTAATATCAACATAAAGGAACAATGCGGAGACTTCTTAAATTCATAAATAAAGAACAATTCAATAACTTCTAAAATTCAACCATTCTATTAAATTCCCCAAATCTGGAAGTCATCAACAAAGAACATCTAGTCAATTTACTAACTAGAGTATTATAAGAGCTAAAACAAATAAAGCTAAGTCATGCCGAACCTTCAAGGCATCCGAGACATGAGGAAGGAGATCCAGTCAAGTAGAAGCAATTAGCTCACCTGAAGATCCGGGTGTGAGAAGGCTGGCTAGAATTAGTTGAGTCGAAGATGACGGCACGTTTTCTGCAGCCACAAATAAACAGAAGAAAACATAAAGTAGGGGGGTCAGTACAACACTAATTACTGAAGTAGGTTATCATCGACCAATCAAATAGAAGCAATATATCTCATATAACATCATAAAATCAACTAATATTCTTAAACAGGTGATAGCAACAAGTATAAACCATCATTTATTAATATCACCGATCATCATGAGACTCAAGCCTCCACACCATACTCTTTTGCGGAAAACATGTTCTTTAGAGTGAGTATAACCTAGCATCTTTCAAGATTCATTATCGTATCCGATGTGTCGGTTAGTGACACTCCGATCCCTACTGCTATGTGTCGGAACGTGAAACTCCGATCCCAACTTCTACTGGGTTCGGAAGTCGGACCATACGACCCAACTTCAATGTGCCGTACGGGACAATCTATCCCCTACATCTACATGTCGTCGTGAACCGTCCCACTAATTTTATGTGTGTCGGTTACGTGACACTCTGAGCCCCTAAATCTACGGTCGGGGGTGTGAAACCCGTCCAACTAATTCTATGGTGGTACGTGACCTCCGATACCCTACAGCTACGTGTCGGTTGTGACACCCGTCCCAATAATTCATGTGTCGTACGTGCACTCCGTCCACTAATCTCATTCAGTAAAGTCATCAAGCCGATCTTTTTATCCAAGGCGTCATTTATCATCACTTTAGTTAATCAGTCTTCTTTTATATCAAGACATCATCATTACAAGGAGATTCGGTTTTTATCAAGATTGGGATCAATAGCGTCATCATGCTGGTTCATCACAATCATTATATAACATCACATCATGCATACACACAATTAAGAATAAAGAAGAGTCTTAATTATCCCAACACAGATCATTCGCTATTAAGAGTTACTACGGAATAGTGTAAAAACTAACCTACCTCACCAAAAGATTCGTGATCAAGCAAGCAAAATTCCTCAAACCCTTGTTGTCCTCTTCGTTTCTCTCTCTCTACTAGTTCTCCCTTCTTTATATCTTTTCTTTTTCTTATTCAAACCTCTTTCTTTTACCCTAATTAGTATATAATTAGAATAAAAGCTGGCAAATAATAACCCACTAATAACTTAAAGTTCCTGCTTTTAAACCCCCAAGTAATTAGACTTATTACATTAACCCCATAACGTATAATTTCAAAGCAAGGAATAGTCAAAAACGGCCCTTAAAACGTATAGGAATCCGACCCAGACGGGATTGCGCAACCTGCGACGGCCCGTCGTGCCCGACGGTCCGTTCCTGCAGTCGTCGCAAGTCAGGAGTGGATTTCCACTGTTAGACTCTGATGACGGTCCGTTCAACCTGTGAGGTACGTCACACCTGTGACGGTCCGTCCTGCCATTTGTTTACGAAGTTCAGAGGAGTCGATTGCAGTACCCAATTTCAGATTCCAAGTGTTTTAAAGGACCCTGACGACGATCAGTAGTGCCTCAATTGACGGTCCGTTGGGGGTCGTCGCCTCAGCCTATTTTCCAGAAAATTAAATCTGCTGCTCAACGATCTCAACCAGGTCTTACAATGAGTACCCAATTTACCATCGTTCGTCCACGAAACGATCACAAGAAGGGAAAACAAGTGCGAAAAGAAATACCTGAATCTGTAAACAGGATGTTGCGGTATCTTTCTCGATATCTGCCTCCTTCTCCCAAGTGCTTCTTCAAGGGCGATTTCTTCCATTGAATTTGATGGATGCAATTTCCTTGATCTCAACTTGCGAATTTCTATATCTAGAATAGCAACAGGGCTTCTCACCTCCTAAGACAAATTCTAATCGAGCAAAACAGGGAATCACAACGGGTAATGTGTTTCCATCCACCTGGTATCCTTTCAACATCGACACATGGAGAATACCGGTGAAATCCCAGGACAGCCTGGAGCAAGGCTAAATCATAAGCCATCTCCCCTACTCGCTTTAAGTACTTTCCAAAGGGACCAATGTACCTTGGACTAAGATTTCACTCTTTACCAAACCGCATCACACTTTCATGGGCGAACTTTCAGCAAAATTGCTCACCTTCCTAAACTCCAAGTCTCTAACCTTTTCGATCTTGCAATTCTTTTTGCTACTTGCGCCGCTAGAAGCTTTTCTTGAATGGGACTCACTTTCCTATCAATCCCTCAAAAGATCAGTAACCCAAGTCCTAACATTGAATGCATCAAACCAACCAATGGGGGAGAACTACATATCCTACCCATACAGTGCTTCAAATGGAGCCATTGTCAATATCGAGTGATAGCTATCAATTGTATGAAAAACTATGATAAGCGGTTAAGAGTTTATCCCAATGACCACCAAATTCTAATCACACACGGCGCGATAGCTATCCTCCAACACTTGAAATCGTTCGCTCAGAATGGACCATCGGTCTTGAGGTGGAAGCTGGTACTAAGGCCAACCTAGTAGTACCCAATTCTTAATGCACTGGTTTCAAAACTTCTTAGAAGTAAACGCGTACCTCATCGAATGATGGATAGTGTAACCCCATGCAACCGAACAATCTCTAAGAGTAAAGTTTGGCTAACTTCTCTACATTGTAAGTCACCTTTGACCGGAGGAAATGAGCGGACTAGGTAACCTATCCAATCACCAAAAATGGGAATCAAACTCCCATGTCTTTGGAAGACCAACACGAAGTCCGTTGCATTCTCTCCCATTCCATTCAGGATGGGATTCTCGAAGAGTGTTATCCGGGACGTTGGTTGTCATTACGTTACTGTGACAGTTTGGGACAATTTTGGCCCAATTCAAATCCACAATATCTAGCTTCATTCTACCCACCCAAAAGGGTGCCTTAGGTCACGGTAATCTGGTTTGCCCAGGATGTAGAGAATACCCAGGACCTATAAGCCCTCTGTAAGAATAGGGGGGATAAATCATCAACGGGGTACACATACCATCCCTTGATTATCAAAAAACCACCTCCCATCCATTATTGCTTCTTTAGCCTCTCCTCGCAACACCTTATCTCGAATTGCGGCTTAGTTTCATCACAAACGTTCCCCCTTGATCTTGTCAAGGAAGGAAGATCTTGCCTCTACACAAGCTAAAAAATCCTCCCTTATCATTTACTTCTAATATCATAAGGCGTTAGCCAGAATCTGAACTTCTCTAGCCAAGGCGTCTAGAAGCTGCAACGTGAGCAGAACTTCCCATGACTTCCCGCACTTTCTACTTAAAGCATCCGCTACCATTCGCTTCCCCGGTGGATGATACAAAAAATGATTGTGTAGCCTTCAGTAGAAGTTCCATCCATCTCCTATGTCTCAAATTCAATTCTCTGAAGGAAGACATACTGTTGTAGAGATACGATTGATCCGTTATAGACACTCACATTAACCCATATAAATAGTGTCTCCATTGCGTATGCAAAACCACGTCATCCAACTTCTAAATCATGGGTCGGATAATTACGTTCATGCACCTTAATTGCCTCGAAGCATAAGACAATCACATTTTCTCTTCATTAGCACTGCACCCAAACCGAATAAGAGCATACAATAAACAATGAAGTTCTTACCCTCACCGGGCAAGGTGGTAAGGATAGGTGCGGTAGTAAACAGAGTCTGAGTTTCTGAAAGCTTCCTCACCACTCTCATCCGACCAAACAAATGGGAAACATTCTGCTTAGGCCAGTTCGTCAGTTGGGAAGCAATAGAAGAGAATCCCTTGACAAATTGGCGGTAGTGGGTTGTGGTAGTAGCTACTAAACGAACAAAACAAAAGCTTCTTATTTTGACACATTAGATTGGTTTCACCCAATTCTTTCACTACTTTGATCTTAGAAGGTCCCACCCACTCCATCCTTGAACCACGGCCCAGAAGACACTGACATCTAGCAAAACCTCACACTTAGAGAAACTTGGCATAAAGCTTTTATTTCCACATTTCTAATTACATTCTAAAATGTCCTCATGTTCCCCTATTTAGATATATCAGTATATCATTCAATAAATACGATCCAAAGAGATCCAAATATGGCTTAAAAAAAATCCGTATCATCAACTCATGAACGCAGCATGGGCATTGTTAAGACCAAAAGACATCACTACAATTCGTAATGCCCATACCTGGTTCTAAAGCAGTATTTGGACATCAGTTGCCGTAGTTTCAATTGATGGAACCGGATCTCAGCAATTTGAGAAGACACAAGCACCCTTGAATGATTCGCACCAAGTTCATCAATGGAGAGGAAGAGGTACTGTCTTTTAGTGGTTACCTTTGGTTCAACTTCCCACTGGTAAGTCTTATGCACATCCGAAAACTCCCATCCTTATCTTCACAAAACAAAACCGGAGCACCCCAAGGAGATGCACTTGGCTAAGGAAAGCCTTGCACTCAACAACTCGTGTAGTAGTTGGGATTTAACTCTCTTAACACATCCGCGGGAGCATTCTATCAGGGGGGTTATAGAAAATGGGGCGAGTACCCGGATTCAAGTCAATACAGAAGTTAATATCCCTATCAGGGTGGCATACCAGGAAGATCTGCAGGGAACACTCCAGAAACTCACGGACCACGAAACCGAAGCAATCAAAAGGACTGGGTAGTGTAATCCTTTGAGATGGCCAAGAAAGCTAAACACCCTTTACTAACCATTTTCTTAGCACGAAGAAAGGAGATTATATGCCACCGGATTGGAAGTGTAGTCACCCTCCCACACTAACGGATCTGTCCCCAGGATTGGCTAAGTCACCGTTTTAGCTTTACAATCCAGATCGAAAATTGCGGAGAAAGGAAGAAAGCAAAGTCATACCAGACTTACATCAAAATCAACCATTCTAAGATAACGAAATCTACCTAAGTGTTGCTCCCCACAAAGTTCACCAAAAAGACCTATAACTTTCAACTACCATAGCTCACCCACCGGAAAGTAGAAACACGAATAGGCAACAAGTAATTCCAACAAGGGTAAATTTGCCATAGCAAATGAGGAAGTACATAAGAAAATGTGGATCAAGGATCAAACAATACGGAAGCAATGCAATCACAAAACCAGAAGATTACCTTGTGATGATAGATCAGATGTCGCGCCTTCGATCTCCAACGGAAAGCATACACATGGGCCTGTGTTTGTTTGTCCTTGACACTACCATTGTTGTGATGTAGGGCTCAAGTTGCCCATCACCCGGCCGGTTTTGGTGACAACATTACCTCGACCACCACGTCTCCAGAATAATGGCCTCGACCGTGCCCCACCTCTACCTCTAGCTATTGGGTCTATAACTCATTTTGCGGACAATTCCTCTATATGTCCAGCTCCCCACACATCCATAACAACTCTCTAGCAAGTCAAGCATAGGTCTCTCAGAGAAGTGTTGACGGGTCTGGTGGACCCCCAACTTACAGGGCTGTAGTGAAGAATGAATGGGTCTAAATGACGAACTACGGAACCCTGTCCTCTAGAGTAAGAACCATTAAACTCACCCTCCCTTCGGAAAACTCTGATGGCGAGCCATGGTGAAGTCATTGGCTTCACTCCCTCTATACCTCTATCAGAAGTCTACCCATCTTGAAAAGATATTTGCGTTGGCCGCTACTGTAACGTGTGAAGTGAACATTCGCAACTCTGATCTCAACCCCTTCACTAAAAAGGCGGAATACGCTCTTGGGACTGTGCAAAAAAAGTTGGGTGGCATATCTGGTAGTGCCACACAACTTAGCCTCATATGCATTGACCGACACTACCTTGCTCTAGCTTAAGAAACTCATCCCTTTTCCTAGCCCTCAAAAGTCCAGGGGATTACTTCCTCAATAAAACACGCTAGAGAATGAGGCCCAAGTCTAGGTGGGTGCATCTGTTGGTTGACACTCAAAATTCGTGACCGCAACACATTTTGGCGTTCCCTTGACAACTGGTTACTTCCGATCTCAACACCAAACCGTTCCTTACTATAACCATCGTGTGTAGAGCTAATGACAGTCAAACCAGAAAATCGTTAGCATCCTCAGGATTCGCACCCTTGAAGACTGGAGGTTTCATTTTCAATAATTACTGAAAAGTTATGCTGATCATTGTCATTATAGGCCCAGTAGTCAGGTGTGGAAACATGCCTATGTTCATGAGGCTCCATAGAGGGGCCATAGTGGATTTGATGTTATACCTTGAAAACGGCGGGTTGGGCGAAAAACATTGGGGGTGCCTGACCCGACAGACACCCATGAGATAGCGAGAGGGAGAAACCTGATTGATCTCTCGGCGGTAGGTTGGAGGTGGCCATTTCCTCCTTCGGTAATGGTCTTCTCCCCATCCTCTCCTTCTCTTATTACTTCTCAGTCGGTGGAGGAGTCACCGCCCAGTACCAGATGGGCTAGGTGATGTCCTCGTCCCTAGAGGACATCCTCCAAATCGACTCTACCATAGGGCCTCTTGCCGTTGCTAGGTCCGCGAGCTAGCCCAAGCGGCTGGCTCAGACGCACCCGTTCGCCGGTTGCTGGTGTTGGCGCTAGTCGGTGCTCTAGTTCTAACCATCCCTTGCAAATAGAGTGAAATGGTCAGATACCAATTTGTATCACCTTAGAATACCAATTGGACCCAAAAGTAATAGCACGAAGGAAAGAAAAGGAAAGGAAAAAGGAAATATAGAAAGATGGAATTTTCCTAAAGTCTTATAGCTCTCAAGAAAAAGTAAAGGCGTCCCCCTACCCATTACGAAGACGTCTACTAGATCCTGTTCTTGTGTGATAGACAACGGAAACCTATGCTCTGATACCCAGTTTGTCAACGAACCCAAAACCGAGCCGCGAATGGCACCCACAGTTACCTCTAGTGAGGCGAACAACCAATCTACCCTTATCCTGTCAATTTACTATCAACATAAAGCAAGCGGAAAGAAGACTTATTCTTAAACTCATAAATAAAAAGACCATTCAATAACCTTCTAAATTTCAAATTCTACTAATTCCCAAAATTGGAAAGTCATCACAACAAGAAATCCTATGATCAATTACAAACTAAGAGTATTCTAAAGAGCTAACACAAATAAAAGCTAGTCATGCCGAAATTCAAGGAATCGAGACCAGAGGAAGGAGATCCAGTCCAGCTAGAAGCATTAGCTCACCTGAAGATCGGTGTGACGGAAGGCTGGCGTAGAATACTGTTGGGGGAAAAAAGCGAAGATGACGGCACGTTTGTGCCCTCCACAATAAACAGAAGAAAACATAAAAGTATTGGGGGTCAGTACAACCACAAGACTGAGTAGGGTATCATCGGTCAACTCAAAATAGACAAAGCATATCTCAGATTTAACATCATAAAATCAACTAATATTCTTAACAGGTGATAGCAACAAGGTATAAACATCATTTATAATATCACCGATCAGATCTAGAGGACCTCAAGCCTCCACACATACTTCTTTTGGGAAAAACATGTTCTTTAGATTTGAGATATTAGGCATCATTCAAGATTTTTTTTCATTTTATTTCTTTATCCTCTTGTTGTCGTACGGACACTCCGAATCCTCTATGCTAGGTGGGAACGTGACACTCTGATCCCTACTGGGCTATTGTGTCGGGAACGTGACATCCGATCCCCTACTTCATGTTGCGGTACGTGACACTCCGATCCCTATCATCTAAGTGTCGGTTCGTGGACACCCGTCCCACTAATTCTAGGGGTCGGGACGTGACACTTCATCCCATACATCTACGTGTCGGTTAGTGGACACCAGTCCATAATTCTATGTCGTCGGTACGTGACACTCCGATCCACTAACTCATTCTATTAAATTCATCAAGCCCTTCTTTTACTGCCACGGCGTCTCATCTCTCATTTAGTCATCAAGTCTTCTTTATATCAAGACATCCAATCATTAACCAAGAGATTAGGTTTTTTATCAAGATTGGGCTTCAATCGCTTCTCAGCCTTTTTCATCACAATCTATTTATAAAATCACATCATGCATACACACATTAAGCATAAAAGAAGAGTCTATAATACTACCCACACACACATATCATTCGCTATTAAGAGTTACTACGAATAGGGTAAAAACCATTAACCACCTCCACCGAAGATTCGTGATCAAGCAAGCAAAATTCTCAACCGTGTTGTCCTCTTCGTTTCTCTCTCTCTATACTCGTTCCCCCTATCTTGCTATGCTTTTTCTTTTTTCGTATTCAAAACCCTCTTCTTTTACCTAATTAGTATATAATTAAGAATAAAAGAGCGCAATAATAACCACTAATTACTTAAGGTTACCTCTTTTAACCCCCAAGAATTAGAATTAAACATTAACCCCCAACCTTTATAATGTAAAGCGGAGGGAATAGTTCAAAAAACGTCCCTTCCTAAAAAGGCATAAGGAAATCCGACCCAGGACTGGGATTGCGGCCATCTGTGCGACGGCAAGGAGTGCTGACGACGGTCCGTCCTGCAGGTCGTCGCAAGGGCCAGAGAGTGGAGTCACGAAACTCCGTGACGGTCCGTCACAACCTGTGAAGGTCAGTCCTGCCACATTCGTTACGAAGTTCAGAGAGGCGATTTTCAGTACCCAATTTCAGATTTTCCAAGAAGTGTTTTGAACCACGAAGACCTGCGACGGTCCGTCTGATAATGACGGGCCGTAGTGTTGGGGTCCTCGCCTCAGCCTATTTTTCCAAAATAAAAATATGTGCTCAAAACGGAATAACAGGTCGTTGGATAAGAATATATATTATTATAGATAAGAAAATTATTATTTATTTATTGTGGTACCAACTTCTTTATAATTACCGAGAAAGCCTTACAAAACAAGCAGCTAAACACAGCATGCTTAAATCAATAAAACAGCTTAAAAAAAAACAAGACTCTAAAACTATAAGCCTCAAATCTTTCTACGCTTAAGTACATGGTCAAGCGTATGGAGAAATCTAGCTATAGTTACATAAGCTATCCTCTTAACAACTCATCAATCAAGCTACTCTTCTCTTCGAAAATTCTCTTGTTTCTTTCACTCCACAGCCCATAGACTCCTTCTGCAAGTACCCCTTTGAATATTTGAGCTCTAACAGTCTTCCCTTTCCCATTTTTAACACACCATTGAATAAATTTTGTCCAAGACTTAGGCATGTTACTATGTACATTAATCCACCTTAGCAGCCTCTCCCATATTGCTTCAGCATAGTGACATTGGATGAACAAATGTTCCATACTCTCTTCTGCCCTTTTGCACATTACACAATCTCTATCAAGTGTCATTCCCCATTTAGTAAGTCACTATCCCGTGTTCTAAGCTTCCTGAATCAATATTCCTATGTGTATGTTAATTAAAACCGGCTTTTGGCCTGGCGGTGCCATTCTTAAAACATAAGCATATCCATTCAGGTTGATCTTTCTCCCCTCTAAGAGAGTCATAAATGTGCTTGATCACCCCTTTTCTTGCCTTGGTTGAAAATGAGTTCAAACTATGGGCTTGGCATCATATTTTTTTCCTGATCATCCAGCTGGCTTGGATCTATTATTTGCCATCACTCTGATCTGTTAAGTAGTAAGCATGATGAATCCAGTACTCCATTAACTTGTCTTCTTGTTTGCCAAGTCACCATAGAGTTTAGCTACTGCCTGCTCTATTTTTTTCCCCAAGATTCAGGTTATCAAACCCATACCCCACTTCACTTTTATGGCCTGCAGACTTGCTCCCTGCATATTAAAGCCTTCGTAGTAACATGTCCAGTCCCTGACCTATAAAGGTAGCTTTACACAGATCTCTCAATAAACTTGATTCTATTAGCTGGAAGATTGAACAAACTGTGCCCCATATGATTGAACACATAAATAACCCACTGTCTTGCACCTTAGTTGAGGCTCTCCCTGCGTAAGATAGTTTCCTATCGTCAAGACTTGATTCTTGCCATTATTCTTCAATAAGTGGACTGCCATTGCAGATTGACATTTTCTTATGTTGATAAAGGAACGCACAGATTATTTTTTGAAAGGCAATTCTTCCATGTTGTCTCATCCCAGCTGCTGAAACAACTGGTGGCCTCCTTCTCTTGACACACTCCACACAGTATATTGAACTCTTATTAAGGTTAGCCTGAACCCGGGGAAGCTTGGGGAGGGAAAAATAGAGAAACATGATGATGGCTTAACAGCTCAAGATCACCTCTAGCAAATAATAAAGGTCATCTGCAAAAACAATAATGAGAACATCAATCTTTTTGAACAGTTAGGGATGGTACTTAAACTGTTATCATCTCAAGTCCTTAAGGGTCCTACTCAGATACTCCATTGCTAAGCAATAGAAAAGGAGGATATTGGGTTATCCTTGTATCAACCCTTAGCTGCTTCAAACTGTGGAAAACCTGCCCTTTACCGATAGAATAGTTCACAGTTGGACACATTTCATTACCCATTGACACAAACATCTCCAGCGGAATCCTAAACCTACATTACTTGCTCTAAAAATGCCCATTTCATGAATCATAAGCCTTCGGGAAATAATCTTAGCATGCACCAGAGAGATATGTTTCTAGTATAGGCTTTAACCAGTCATGAGCATAAAGCCAGTATATTATCAGAGATCTTCCTTCTGGGATGAATCATGCTTGACTGTACAGATAGCACTTTTGGATGACTCATGCCAGCCTATTAGTTAGAACTTTGGAGAGGATCTTATAAACCACGTCAACAAGTTATGGCATGTATTCTTCACTGATGAGGATTTGAACTTTTGGGAATAGGACCACTAAAGTTACAATTTTAAAGCCTTGTATAATTTGCCTTTTGTGAAAAAAAATCTATGACACTTCAATGATATCCTTTTTAATGATCTGCCAAGTATACTTAAAGAAGAGGCATTATACCATATCTATAACTGGAGCCTTATCATTCCCAGTGCGATTCAAACCTTTCAATATCTCATGTCTGTAACCTCAGCACAAAGATTGTATCCTCTATGCTTTGTTAGTGTAGGCCTCTCTTCACACTGAGTGCTAATGCCTGGTAGTAGTCTGCTGAAGTTCCCAAAGGCTCGTTGTCGAAGTCACAAACTCTTCCTGACTATCATTCGTATCATATAACATTCTTACCTTCAAAGACATAATATTCATTAGTTAGTTTCTTTTCAGTTCTTCCTTTATAAACTTGAGCGACGAATTATTATTAGCCATCCCCCTATGATCCATTTTATCCTTGCTTGCGTTCAATTGCACTTCTTCAATCAAGGACCATTTTTCCAGCTTGATTAGTAACTCTTTTTCCATCCCAACTAACTCATCAGTAACCTTCTCTTTTAGTTGATCTTGGACATTTGCAATTTCCACTCTAGCCATCTCAATCTGCTTCCCAATATATTTAAACTCTTTGTTATTCAACTGAGTTAAAACTGGCTGAAGGTTCTTCAATTTCCACCACACTTGTTTCATTTTGCTATTCCCATAGTCTTTTCTCCATACTTCATCCACCTTATCCATGAAACTTTCATGTTCAGTCCATATATTAAAGAATTTAAAGCTGACTTTCCCATACTGGTGAGTTTTTTGTAATGTTATCATCATAGGGCTCAGTAATGACATGTCCCCATTTATCCATCCATTCATCATTCCCAAATGCTCTATCAATTCTACTTGCAATTCTATCTTCTCCACACTGTTTATTATTCCAGGTATAGTAGTTCCCTTTCCATTGTAATTCAGTAATCTCCATATCTCTCACACAGTCACCAAAGTCTTGTATTTCATTCTTAGTAACATGCCCTCCATTTAACCTATCCTTAGTAGAGAGAATAGCATTAAAATCCCCTGCAATGAGCCAAGGCTGAGTGACACCTTGTGACATTATCTTCATTTCCTGCCATAGACTTTTTCTCTGCTCCACAGTATTAAAACCATACACTACAGTTACTATAAACTGATAGTCTTTGCTTCTCTCATTAACTTGACAGTGCAATAATTGAGCTGAACTATTAATCACCTTAACCTCATACCAATTATCATCCCATACCAGCCAGATTCTTCCATTAGGACTAACATTATAGTTATTAATCATCTTCCACCCAGGCACTATCCCATTAAGAACTGTTTTCATATTTTTCTCCTTAACTCTTGTTTCAATTAATCCTGCCATATTAACTTTATTTTGAAGTAACAGCAGCTTGATCTCCTTCTGCTTATACCTCTTATCTACCAGGTCTCACATTCCATAATACCACTTCAATCACAGTTTTTGGACTCCACCTCTATCAACAGTAAGTGAAGTCATCTTCTTATGCATGAGACTCTCAAAGCCATTCCTTGTTGGTATAGCTTTCAACATTGGGAAATTTGCCAAACTCAGGTCCAGCTGTCCATCAACTTTAGTCTGGCTATCATTCTTTGGTGTTTGTTGATCTGACTTCTGTACTATCTCCTGTTCCTTCTCTTGTTGTTCTTCCTGTGGTCTTCTATTGAGCTCTTGTCTTTGTTCCTCCACCTTTTCTTGCTCTTTTGATTGAGTAATTGGGCCTTTATATTGCCAGGTTTGAGTTACTTTTTTCCAAGGCCTTCTTCTCTTTGGTATCTCTTCTTTGGCTGCTTGTTCCATCTTACACCTGCCCTATAAAAAACTTCTGGCACTTAATAACTATTGAGGCCTCCATTCTAGCTCCACATCTTGCATGAAAAAAAAAAAAAAAAAAAAAAAAAAAAACAAAACAAAAAAGGGCCTTCCCATTGATCCACTTACTGCTATCTTTCGAGTATAGCTTGTGTAAACATCACTTCAACAAGCATTCTGCATATGATATTCTAGTTTTGCTTATGGTGCATTCTCAGCCAGTAGGGAAACTCCATAGCACTTTCAATCCTACTCACTATCCCCACCCCAGCAGTTTAGAGGCAATTTTGGAAAGTTCACCCATAAAGGAATCTCTGTTAAGAATTCATTTCCTAGATCAAACTCAGGACACCACTGTTTCAGAATAATTGGTCGATTGTTAATAGTATATGGTCCTGAGAACAAAATCTCATTCATGTCACTGATCTTCTGAAATTTGATTAAGTAATATCCATCTTCATGAAGATAAACTTCAGGTTTGCTCACACTCGACCAGTTCATCATTATGTATCTCTTCATATTGTTATACCCAGGGCATTCACCCACCACATATGCAATGAGAGCACACTTCCATTTCTGTTCTTCTTCTTGTACCTCTGTCTTCTCCAGCTGTACCATTGTTTGGCCATTAACAACTTGTGGAGGGAAATAGGTTAGTTGCATTCCATTGCTGGCTACACGATTGTTCTTAAACATGTTAACCCATGGCTCATTAATCTTCTTCTCCTGTTCATTCTCATTCATGTTTCCTTCTTCTTCACTCATCTTCTCAGCTAAGTTCCTTGTTACTGTTCCATTACCCTCTATGTTACTTTCATCTTCAAACCCTTTTAGATCTGAGTTCCCAAACCCTTCCTCCTCATCTCCTAATGGATCTAAGTTCAGTTTCCTAACTACTGTGGTGTTTCTAGCATTCTCAGCTTCAGAACTTGTTTCCTCTCTTTGAGCTGGGACAAGCTCTTGTATTACTAATGCTTCCACACAAGCTTCAGTTGAGCTACCATCGTTCATAATTGCCATTTTCCGACCTCTTCCACGTCCTCTACCTCTTCCCCTCGCCATTTTCACCGTCCGGCTCACGTTATGCTAACATGAGCTGAGAGCATTTGGGAAGGAGAAGTTTATTATTTATTATTTATTAAATTAATAGTAATTATTATTATTACAATTAATATTATTTTTATTATTATTATTATTGTTATTATTATTATTATTATTATTGTTATCATTACTTATTATTTTGTTTTTCATTCTTCCTTTTCTTCTTATCATTGTTCTTATTACTATTCACTATTCCTCATTCTTATTTTTTCTTCTTATTCTTCCTCTATTCCTCTTCTGGTTTTCTTCTTCTCTTCTTCCCTCTTCTTCTTCTTTCTTCTTCCTCTATTCTGCCTTCTTCTTATTATTATATTATTATATTAATTACTATGTCACTACCCAAATCAGGGACGGCTACTGGCACCACATTAACCCTCCATGTGAGCGAACCAACCACGAACCTGAACATTTCAAGATATATCAACGAAAATAATGCGGAAGACTTAAACTCTTAATAAGAAAACAATTCAATACTAGTATTATTATCCCCAAAATCTGGAAGTCATTCACAAACATCTCTCTCAATTACCTAACTCGAATGTCTACACCCAATAACTAAAAAAATCTATCCATGCGGAAGTTCAAGGCATCAAACTTGAAGGGAAGACCCAGTCCAAGCTAGGACGCATTATCTCACCCTGAATTTCCGTGAAGTGAAGACTGGCTAGATCTACTGTTGAGTTTAAGTGACGGAAACGGTTTCTGCATTACACAAATAACAAAGAGGATAAACATAAGTAAGGGGGGGGGGGTCCCCCCCAGTACAACCCCACTTACTGATAGATATCAGCGGCCACTCAAAATAGGGAACAGTATATATCAATAATAATGTAATCAACTACATCTCAACTGTAGCATACCACTGAATTCATCAATAACTCAACCGCGTTCACACATGAGGACTCAAGCCTCAATACCAATACTTTTTGGGAATTAAGTTCATTATATTTAGTGTATTCATATCTTTCAAGATTCATTATCTTTCTTTCCCTTGTGTCGGTCGTGACACACTCCGATCCTCTATTTCTATCCTGGTGCCGGAACGTGGCACGCCGATCCTCATTCTATCCTGGTACCGGAACGTGGCACCCGATCCATTTTATCTATCCTGGTTTCGGAACGTGACCTGCCGATCCTCATATTCTATCCTGGTACCGGAACGTGGCACCCGATCCATATTGCTATCCTGGTGTCGGAACGTGACCGCCGATCCTATAATTCAGTCTATCCTGGTCCGGAACGTGGCACCCGATCCATATTCTATCCTGGTTGTCGGACCTGACCTCCGATCCTCATATTCATTCATCCTGGTACCGGAACGTGGCACCCGATCCCCCTATTCATCAATCCTTCGTTACACTAAGCATCCACATTCTCATTATATCATTTTATCAACCCTTCTTTCATACTAAGGCATCATCATTCTCATTATCTAAATATAAAAAAAAAAAAAAAAAAAAAAAAAAAAAAAAAAAAGAAAAAAAAAAAAAAAAAAAAAAAACAAAAAGAAAAAAAGAAAAAAAAGAAAAAAAAAAAAAAAAAGAGAAAAAATCAAGTGAATTAGGGGTCTTTTCAAGATTTGGGGATTCAATATCTTTCATCATGTCTTTGTTTTTTAATTCATCACAATTTTATAATCATAATCCATTGCAAGATACATTTTTTAAGCACTAAGCAGGGTTTACAATACTAATCATCACATAATATTCACTATTAAGAGTTCACTACGATATCGTAACATAAACCAAACCTACCTCCACCGAAGATTGATCAACAAGCTATCTTCCTCAAAATCCTTGCTATCCTCTTCGTCTCTCTCTCTGATCGCTTCTCTCTCTCTCATGCTGTTCTTCTATTTTCTTATTCAAACCCCGCTTTCTTTTACCCTAATTAATATATAATTAAGAATAAAAG